>JAHQCQ010043283.1:0-15133 GCA_023539305.1 Ilex asprella | reverse complement strand
GTTCCTTATATCCTCCAGTTCGAGGGGAACATATGTACAATACTGGTCTGTTTATGGAATTGCTGATATTTTATCTATACGTTTATTATATATATAAAACATGCCAGCTGGAATGACCCCGGTGATCCTATCGGTATGGCTTTGCTTCCACTGGAACGCTGAGGAAGTTTCACTGACGCATGATATTACTATATATAATAATATTGCCTGCTAGAATAACCCCGGTGATCCTATCGGTATGGCTAGTCCTACACTGGAACGCTGAGGAAGTTCTACTGTCAATATATATATATATACCAAAATGATCTATTGAATAATTCAAGTATTCCATTTGAGTGGCTTGACTTTCCAGGTGACATATCCTAATACAGTTAACCTGACAAGTTGCTGTACTAGGATTATCTACCACCGGCCGACCTGACAAGTTGCTGGATGATCGTCTACACCACTAGTGGGTTTTACTTGAATTAGTCAATTGGAACATCGATAATCCAGCATAGCTTAAAAAGCAGCTGTGTTATAATATATATTACCTTCACAATAGCCTAATAAGCTATTGTGTGCTGAATATGTACATCAGACCTACCGATTAACTTTCTAGTAAAATGAAAGTTGATTGATGTGTGGTAGCAATTCCGTAACAATACCCATATAAAGCATATGGGATCCTTAAACTGAAGGATATATTTTATATTTCTGTCGATTAATCTGCTCTATTTATGCACTTTGTTATATCTGCACTTTACCTCCGCCTGCCTTTTATTTTAAAACCAGTTAATTAGACTAAGCTCACACCACAAGCAATCAAACATCAAACTACTCCAAACAAACCATTTAACTGTATTTAGTTTTTTTTATTTTTATTTTTATTTTTTCTTTAGCATTACTTAACTCTTCGTGGGATCGATACTTGGACTTAAAAACCGAGAAAACTACAATTCGACCACCTATACTTGGGTGTAATATTTTAATATAATTCAGACACACACAAAAAGTGTGAATCACCCCCATAAGTTTAAAGTAATATAATGTTAAATTGTTTGGTAATTTAATATTGGTAATGGTGTAAAAATAAATCACATGGGTTAGAATCGTAGAAAATCTTAATATTGTAAATAATAGTTAAAACTTGGTTTTAACTCTTAAATATATGGAATAGTTCATAATAGAAATTATACTAACTAAGTTTGAAGCATAAATATATATTGCATAGGTGTAGGTTGGTTTTGGAAGGGTTTGGAATGTATTGGAAGTGAAAAACAGAGAATACAGGCAAAACTGGGCAAACCTTACTAGAATAGCCTAACGGAAGGGAACCCTATCGAAAGAGCCTATCGGAAGGGAACCCTACCAGAATAGCCTACAAGTACGTCCGACACCAGTAGATAAACCCTACCGGAAGGGAACCCTACCTGAACAGCCCACCGGTAGGCCCGAAAAAAACCCGAATTCTCCACTGCAAAAGTCGGGATTTGACCATTTAAAACCCCCCTTTTCACTACATTTTACCCCATTCTTACATTCCACTCTCACCCTAAACATTTTAGAACCGTAAAAGTAGATAAAGGAAAGAAGAAAGAGGAGAAATGTGGTCTCTAAAGCTTGGGCTTTTGATTAGAACTTTGAAATCATTGATCCAAGGTAGGGTTTTCTTCCATTCTCTTACATTGAGGTTAGGTTTATTATATATGTATTCCCTTGACTCAAAATCATATCTATTTGCTATGTAATCCTCATTCCTTGCCATTCTTGCTTTTAATACCTTGTCTTAAACTAAGTTATGGTTGGTAACCACTAAATCTCTTGTATGCCTTTGAAACCCTAGTTTTCAAGGGGAATGTGTTTTCTCTTGATTTCTCCTTTGCTATTGATTCCCAACCTTAAATATTACTTGTTTTAAGCTATGTTATGGATGGCTAACCACTAAATCTTTTGTATGGCCTTTGAGACCCTAATTTTAAAGGGAATTGATTTTCTCTTTATTTTTTCTTTGTTCTTAATTCCAAACCTTGATATTCATTTGTTATTGGTTTCAAGACTTGATTGTTCCATTGTTCTTAATTTCAAACTTTAGTGCTAGATATTGTACAATAAAATGATATTTATGATGATCTTTTGCTCTTTTTCTTCAATTATTCTATGGTACATTACAAGTGAAATTGGGGATTTTGTAATTATTTGAAGTTGTTGGTTCATTGAAAATATGTTGGTTTCCTCATTTGTACGGTCATTGTGATGGACTTGAATTGCCCTCAATAGATGCCGTAGAGTGTTAGAGGTTAGTCTATACCAGTGAGGGTGAGATGGTTACCTAACACTTGTAGTGGGTTGTCATTTGGTAATGCAACCACTATCGTTCACTGAACTTCGAACTAGGGGTGGTATAACTTTCCTGAGGAAGGATTCGGCATTGCCATTGGGAGGTATACGCCCTTCTCCAAAGTACTTGTGATTGTGATGTGTGGACTAGGTATAATATTTGGGTAGATTCCAGAGAAGCAATCATCACACATGGCACGGAGATGAACCAATGTACATGAAAATACAATTTATTGTTGAGAGCTCTCTTTTATGGTTTCCGTTAAATTTATTGCTATTGTTAAACTTGAGACCTGTTTAAAATGTCCCTATTTTTATTTCAAAATTACATATGCTAGTTGTGAAATGAGACCAACCAATTATATATATCTTTTCTAAGCCTTGTTCGGGTTTGGAAGAATTTTCCTACAAAGCTTTGTGCTCACCCCCTACAACTAATATTTTTCTAATTATACTCTAGAGGTGGAGCTTAGAGTTGATGCGCCGGAGCATTGGGAAGCTCCAATTGATGGGCATGTGGATCCCGATGTAAATGCTTAGAGCTTTATTTCCTTATGATGCTAGACTAGGAAATTCATTTTAGAGATATTGTGGAGTCTAGTTTTATTTTGTATTTCCGATGCATTACCTTAGTTGATTTTTGGGATATAAATGACATTATATGGCATATTCTTTTGAATAATGTTGTAAGTATTTTATGGAGAATGAATGAAGTCTCATTTATTAATGGATTATTTTAATGCTCTGTTGATGTGAATGGTTTATAAATTGTAATGCCATCCAGGATGGTATTTGGGGCATTATATCAACTATCCAAATAGAAAGACAATACAGAAATATATAAATGCAAAGTTTTGGCTTGTGAGTAGGATGGACTGGAGTGCATATGAATTTCTCTTTCTCTCCCTCTTTTTCTTTTTGGATTTCTCCATGGTGCTCTGCTCTCGACTGTTGCATGTTGAAGTGAAGAGGAGGCCTATTTATCGGCAATTTGGAGGTAGAAGGTAGCAGATCAACTTCAGCCGTCAAGAGCCACTGTCCGTACTCCACCACCACCATTCGGATGGTGGTGCTTTACTGGAACATGAAGGCTGAGTCTTCTTGTTGTGCTAGCCATTCTTGGTAAATTTATAGTTGTCTCCCTTGTTGTTTCAGGCTATAATGAATTGTTTTTTGATACTTTTGAAGAATTCTGCACAAAACCCTAAAATTTCAAACCATACACGAATAAAACCCTAGCTGATGCATAAAACCTAATTGACAGTTTTTAACTGTTTTATCTTTCAAAATTAATTATTTAACTATTTTAATTTACATACTAATTAGAGTTAATCACTTCCCTTGAATCGAAGAATACCATTAGCGTGAATGGCCCAACCTTCATCACTTGTACCCTACTGTACCCGGTCCTTAATTGACAATATCTCCATGTCCTGCCCCTGAGACTTGATCAATCTACTTAATAAGCAAGACGCATCTACTAAACTTCCAAAAATGCCCTGAGCTTGATCCATGTAGTGTAGCAAATATTGTCCCACAGTCTCAAACATGTACCACTCTCGGAAAGCTATACTAGCTAAGACTCCAAGTGACTTCCAACTGAGTGGATCAGCCACCACATTTGTCTTACCAGGATGGTAATGCACTGTGAATTCATAATACTTTAAGTACTCCATCCACCTACGTTGTCTCATGCTGAAGTCATATTGTGTGAAGATGTACTTCAAACTCTTGTGGTTCGAAAACGCCTCAAATTTCACTCCCTACGGATAATGGCACCATTCCTTCAACACAAAGACAATAGCCACCAACTCCATGTCATGTGTAGTGTAGTTTTTCTCGTGCTCTCTAGCATAACAAGAATAGAAGCTGAGGTAAGCCTCCTCTTCAACTCCTGGAATGATCTCTCACATGAGTCATCCCATTGAAATTTGGCATCCTTTCTAGTCAGTCATGTCTTCGATGCCCCTAAGTAGGAGATGTCCAAGATGAATCTTCAGTAATACCCTACCAATCCTAGGAAAATATGTATGTCAAAGAATGATTTTAGCCTCTTCCAATCAATTACTGCCTCAACCTTTTTTGGGTTAACTGATACACCCATATCGAACATAACGTGGCCTAAAAAATTGACTTCTTTTAGCCAAAACTCACACTTCCTGAATTTAGCATATAATTAGTGATCTCTTAAGGCTTGTAAAACAATACTCGAGTGATGTTCATGTTCCCCCTTCGTCTTGGAGTATACCAGAATTTTGTTTATAACCCTACAACAAATAGATCAAGATAGGGATTGAAAACCCTATACATGAGATTCATGAATGCGACTGGACCATTCATCAATTCGACTGATATAGCCGTGAACTCAAACTGGCCATA
Source organism: Ilex asprella (assembly GCA_023539305.1). Classification (NCBI taxonomy): domain Eukaryota; kingdom Viridiplantae; phylum Streptophyta; class Magnoliopsida; order Aquifoliales; family Aquifoliaceae; genus Ilex; species Ilex asprella. The sequence goes on along the minus strand of JAHQCQ010043283.1, from coordinate 10,435 downwards.
TCGAGTCCTAAATGTCGTCTTAGGAATGTTGGTTTCCCGTACCTTCAACTTTTGGTGCCCCGTGCTTAATTCTATCTTAGAGTATACCAGAGTCCCACCCAATTGGTCAAAAAATTCATCTATGCGCAGCAATGGGTAGTTGTTCTTGATGGTGACCCAACTTTGAGTTATTGCAACACCGTAGGTGCCATCCTCTAGTGTGTCATAAAAAAGAGGATGCACTTAGTTGTAACTCAATGATGAAATCTACATCCTGATGTAGAGGAATTGACATACTTGCAAACTACCCAAGGTAGACCCAACTCCTGTCTCACTTTGTTCTCTTGTGTAAGGTTCGCAAGCCAACCCGTTGATTAATCCTAAAAAGTACGAAATTGAATTAAGGTTTAGGGTTAATAGTATCTGTTAATTGAATTAAAATGATAAAATTTGAATAATATTATGTCCAATGTTTAAATTGTCTATCTTGTAGGGTTTCATATATAATAAGGAATAATTGGAAGATCAAAGTGCAAAGAAGAAGAAAGGAGAAACGATAAAGGAAAAATTAGCATTGAGGCACCATCCGAACAGTGTCAAGTCACTAGAAATTAGCAAGGGGAACCAAGGAGCAAGAAACCAGAGGATGACTACCATCCGGACGGTAGTGGTGGCGTCCGGATGGTGGCTAAATCACCTTACTTCTCCTCTCCTACTATTAATCCAAAAAAGCAATAAAAGGTTCTAATTGGTTGCCCTGGGTGTCTATTGCCTCTAACCCCCTCTGTGTTGTATATAAATAGCCTACCTTAGCCATTTGAAAGGGAGAGTTTTTTAGAGAAGAAAACCTAATCCAGAGAAGAAGAAACCCTGCCTAGATAGAAACTTTCTTCTTCTACATTTCTTTGACATCTTTCCTACTTGGGGGTTAAACCTATCTCACTTTTAGTGCCCTAGCTAGTAATAAGAGTGGGGGTGTTTCAACTATTCCTCGGGGAAGGACTTGTTGTATTTTTTTTTTTGTTGTAATGGGATTATATCACCCTTCTTGCTTGTTTGTAGCAATGAAGTTTGAGTAGTCTATCTATACTCTTTGGTGAAGGGTGAAAACACGTGTAATGTTGGTTGTGTTATGGAAATGACAGTGTTTTACTTATGCATTAATGTTTATACCTCCCTAACTAATGGATGGTAATTATTGCAATATGCTCATGGTTTTGAACTCCAAGCAAAGCTTATTGTTGTATTCCATTTTATCTATAAGCTATTACGTACTTCATGAATGATACAATGACGCATAGTTGGGCTTTGTGTAATAATTGGGAGATTGATCATAGACGGGTTAAATCTCACCATGACCAATACTTTGGATTCAATGCATAAATCAGAACTTTGTTTTTATTGAATCAACCTATCGATTGAATAGCTCAAATAAACCTTTTGAATGCTTCACCTTCAGGTGTACTAGGGTTGTTTGGTTGTTTTATCGTGCATAGACCTTCCGGATAAGCTAACTAGTTACTGTGAAATGGTTCAGTTTGTAAATCAAACCTAGCGTTTAAATTCTTGTAATATGGGAGTTTATTGTTGTAAGGTGGCATTTTCATAATCAAGCAATAAAGTGCAAGTTGGATCCCCATACTAGAGAGTAGTTTTTTTAATTATTGTTATCTAAAGTTTAGTTTACATACTTTTCTATCAATTCTTAGTTCACACCATAAGCTATTGCAAAGCACACTATCTTGCCTGACAATCTTACCTTTTCTATTTTGAATTCCAACAATAAGCTTCATGTGGGTTCGACCTTGTACTTAACTGAGTAATACTTCAATTTGACCACTTGTATTTGGGTGTATGATTTAAAACAAGTCAAGCTTTTGGCACCGTTGTCAGGGAGTTATGGTGATTTGAAAACAAATAGGGAAGTTGTATAGTTTCTATTATATGTGTATACATTGTTTGTTTTACTTTTCCCATTTATGTTTCTTAAGTCATCAATAGGGTCTGTAAATCAATCTAGTCCTTCATCATCACAAGCATCATCAGACTCTTTTGAGTTAAGTATGGCCAATAATAATCAAGGGAACAAGAGGTAGTTTAGAATTTCAGATCATTAAGAGAATATCGGTATCCCACATGTGTTAGTGTCCCTTCATATTTTGCTTTGCTCACAAATGCTCCAAATTTTAACATGAAAGTGGAGAGAATACAACTTTTACTGTAGTTTCATGGTCTTGAGTCTGAAAACCATCATTTGCATATGAAATAATTTGAGGAAGTATGTGGTGCATTCCAAGATAATTCAAAAAATGGCTCGGTTGAAACTTTTTCCTTTTATTTAAAAGATAAAGCTAAACAATGGCTAAATTATTTAAAAGCTCAATCAATTCCAAGTTGGCAAGTTCTAGAAACTAAATTTTTCAAGAAACTTTTCCCTGTGCATCACACTAACGCATTAAGACATCAAATCATTAATTTTTATGTGAAGGAGGAGAAACATTTTATGATTTTTGGAAGAGATTTAAGGATCTTCTCCAAGCTAGCCCACTTCATGCATTTGAAAGTTGGACCCTAGTTGGTTTCTTTTATGATGCCCTATCTTCTGCAATGAGTTAGTTTGTTGAAATGATGGCTCAAGGAGAATTCATATGTAAGAATTCGGAAGACGTATTTTTGTTTTTTGATACCATCTTGGAGAGTTCCCAAATGTGGGACTCGACCTCGCCAAATATTGTTGAAACCAACCTATCTTCATCCCAAGGAGGAAAATACGTGTTAAAAGATGATGATGACCTAAGGGCTAGAATATCTACTTTGTCTCATAAGCTAGATGCTATAGAGATGAAAAAAGTCAAGGAAGTTTATGCTGTGTCAACTACTGATTTGTTGCATGGAATATGCGTTCTGGCAGGACATCTCATGGGGGTGTTCCACCATTTCACCTTTCAAGGAGGTTATGATGGAATAGACCAATGCCATTTCAAACTTTAACATGCCTTGTTGAAACCCATACTCTAACACCAACAATTTAGGGTGCCAGCTTGCGAGTCAGCAACCAGGTCCACCTCCACCATAGTTTCAAACTCAGCAGCCATATCAGTCTTATCAATCTCTGCATAAGGGAAGTTTAGAAGACATTAATTAACTCTAAATAATGAGTAAATGAATTGGTTATAAAGTTCATTGTATGCTTAAATTAGGTTAAGACAATTTGGTTATATAATATTAGGGTAATGCATAAATTGGACATTTTGCAGGGTTTCACGTGGAAATATGAAAATTCAAGAGGATTAAAGTGTACAAGTTGAATAACGAAGGATTTGAAAGTGCAATTATCAAACTAATACATCAAACAAAGGGGTTGCTAAACTCTCTCTAACCTCCTATCGGTCCATCTAAGCAACAAATTCACATGATTTACCAACTAGGGTGTATGCTGCCTTAAAGCCCTCTAGTGACACCTATAAATAGCCTACTTTAGCCATTTTTTGGGGAGATTGACCAGAGTTCCACCCAGTGCAAGAGGGAAGGAAATAGAGAAAGAAAGCAAGAGTGAGGCTTTGCCACAACCAAAATTTTTCCTACTTCTACATTTTTTTTTATCCTTTCAACTTGGAGGGTTGAACATCTCCCACTTTTGTGTCATAGCTGGTAATAAGAGTGGCATTGTTTTAAATATTCATTGGGGAAGGAGTATTTGTATTGTAATGGGATTATTTCATTCCTTTTTCTTGTCTATAGCAATGACGTGTGAGTAATCTGTTTATACACTATGGTGAAGAATGAATACATGTGTAATATTGTTTACGTTATGAAAATGCTAATGTTTTACTTATGCGTTAATGTTTATACTTCCCTTAATTGATGGATGGTTATATTTATAGTATGCTCATGGTTATGAATATCGAGCAAAGCTTAATACTATATACCATACTACCTATAATTATTACACACTTCATGCATGATACAGTGATGTACGTAGTTAGGCTTTATGTAATAGTTGGGAGGTTGCTTATAGATAGGTTAAATCTCACCATAGGCAATGCTTTTGACTCAATACATAATCCTGAACTTCGTCATCATTGAATCATCAATCTGCCACTTAAATAAGTAGAGAAAAACTTTTAAATGGGCCACCTTCTCGTTTACTAGGGTTATTTAATGGATGCATGGTACAAAGACCCTAGGCTAGTATAATCAGTTGTTGTGTTATGGTTTAATATACATCAAACCTACCGGTTAACTTTCTAGTAAAATAGGAGTTAATTATTGTAAGGTGGCATTTTCATAAACAAACAATATAATGCATGTTGGATCCTCGAACTGAAGATTACCCTTTGCTTGACTTATTTCCTAGTTCTTAATCTCCAACCATGAATCCAGTTGTGTGTATATCATATACGGTTAGGTGAATGTCACTCTCCCTCGGATATCATGCAAGAATGGGAAAATATGTGTGTGAATGAAATGTGTGTTTGTGTACAAAAGTGATCCCCCAACTCATAGAGACTTTCATGTGACTTGTTTTACTTGGAATGGTATTCCAAAATCGTCTCCTCAGGGAAGGAAGGTGAATTGTGTTGAAGATGATTTTGGTGAAAATGGAAAAGTGTAAAATCTTTGAGTTTGAGTTTTGATGAGTGAAGTTTGTGATAGAAAACGAATGGAAACAAGTGTTAGATAATCCTAAGAGTTCATTCCAATGGGAATGCCAAATCAACTCAAGTCATTCTTCCAATGGTGCCCAATGGTGCCTAGACATTTGATTGATTCGTAGGAAGTGAGGGACTTAAACGGATTTGAGGATTCAAGCATACTCTGTGACAAGTCTACAGTGTATCAAGAAAATACCAACCACGTCCACACTCAACCTAGTCAACCCAACGCGTCTTACACTACGAGGAGGAATGAAAAAGAGTTGATTTAGAATACCCAAGAGGAATTCTCCTTTAGATTAGCCAAATTGAAGCATAACTACTCATATTTAAAGCAAGAACTTACAATGTGTTGGTGATTTCTACTTTCGCCCCTATGCGCATAGTGTCTCAGCGCGTGGACTCGTTGGATGAGACGATTCAGGAGATTTCGATGATGATGACCAGGCTATTCTAGCATACCTTTCTTGGTGAGCCAATCTTGGGTGGACCTTCACCTCCAGCTACTGTACCTTCCTCCTTTTTCCCCTCAGCTTCCACTATTTTTGAGTTAGGGGATTTTGAAGATGATGACGAGGACGAGAATTAGGATGGGAGTTATGACAAGGGTGGAGATGATGATGCCGGTAATGACGATGATGGTGATTATGATGATGGGATGAGGATGATGAATAGGAAATTGCATCAACCTTGAATTTATCGGCTTCGATCTCCTTTGTCGAAATGATGTGCCTGAGCACTATCCCTTGTGTCACCATGAAGTGGAAATTCTCCCAGTTGTGAACTAAATTATTCTCTTCTCATCTCTCAAGTATTTTCTCTAAATTCTCCAAACACCCTTCAAATGAATCCCCTAATACGAAAAAGTCATCCAGGAAGACTTCCATGATATTTTCCACCATATTACTAAAAATTCCCATCACACATCTTGAAAAGACCCTGAGGCATTACACAAGCCAAATGGTGTGCGTCGGTAGCCAAATGTACCGAAAGGGCAAGTGAAGGTGGTCTTTCTTAATCCTCCAATGCAATCTCAATTTGATTGTAGAGAGTATCCATCCAAGAAATAATAGAACAAGTGTCCAGCTACTCTCTCCAATACTTGGTCGAGGAATGGCAATAGGAAGTGGTCCTTTCTTGTGCAAAGGTTGAGCTTCCAATAGTCGATACAAATTCCAATAGTCGATACATACTCTTCATTCGGTGACTACTTTATTCAGAATCAACTCATTGTCCTCATTTGCAACCACAATAACCCTGATTTCTTTGGCACCACTTGAGTGGGACTCACCCATTTACTGTCGATAATTGGAAAGATGATGCACACATCAAGTAGTTTGAGTACCTCGGCTCTCACCACATCCTTCATGATTGGATTCAACATTCGTTATGGTTGTTGATATAGCTTGGAGTCTTTTTCAAGGTGGATTCGATGTGTACAAATGATGGGGCTTATCCCCTTGATGTCGGCAATTGTCCACCAAATTGCTCCCTTATCCCTCCATAACACTTTCAAGAGATCCTCTTCTTACGTGGCATCCAAAGTTGAGCTAATCACCACCAAAAATGTCTCATGTCCCCCCAAGAATTCATATTTGAGGTGGGACGGTAAAGGCTTCAACTCCAAGGTAGGATTTTACACAGTTGATGGAAAAATCTTCTTTTCTTGATGTGGAAGCTCTTCAAATGTAGGTGTCCTTTTTTCCACCCATTTCAAACTCTCCAGCTCCTCTTTATCATCAACCTCTTCTTCCCTAAGTTCCAATGTGCTCAAAAGCTCCAAGTGATTCTCCACCAATGTGTCAATGTACTTCCTCATCATCCCCAGGTTGTTTACACAAATTAAAAACGTTGAAGTCAATTGTCATGTTCCCGAATGTAAGCTTCATCAATCAATTCCTTCAATTTATAACAACATTGGAAGTTTCAAGGAGCAGTCTACCTAGTATGATAGGAATTTGTGAGCTAAGATTAGCAACCAGATGAGTTTTAGGTACCATAAAATCAACAGGGAAATAGAAATTGTCAACTAGGACTAAAACATCCTCAACTACTTTCCTTGGTGTTCTAATGCTTCGGTTCGCCAATTAAGGAGTGATTAAAGTTGGCTTCAACTCTTCAAGTTGGAGTTGTGGATACACCAAGTAGGGTAAGAGGTTGACACTTTCCCATGAGTCAAGAAGCACTTGCTCCACCCATCAATTCCCAATTATGATGGCAATGGTAGGGCATCTTGGGTCCTTGAACTTTGGTGGGGTGTTGGTCCCCAAGATTGAGCTCACTTGCATGGTGAGGAATGCCATCTTGTGCACATTTAGCTTCCTCGTCATAGTACATAAAACCTTCAAAATCTTGGCACATAAAGGGATTTGCTTAATGGCATCAAGGAGTGGGATGTTCATCTTAACCTGCTCGAACTTCTCAATAATATCAGAATAGTTAGCCACCTTCGTAGGTGGCTTTAAACTATTAGTAAAAGGGGCTGGAATGGGGGATGCATGCACACTTTCATCAACCAATTTTTCTTTCTCACTCACCTCACTCCACTTGGAGTCACTCTTAGTGTCATTTTATTTGGTCAATGAGATATTGAGTGAGACTTTGGCACAATAGTCTTATCAAATTGTTTGCCACTACGAAGGGTGGTGACTGCCTTGAGTTGCTCACAACTCTCCTTTAGGGGTTCGGATAACTCAATCACATGTTGGCCTCTGGGGTTCTCTTGAGGTTGAGCAGAGAATTTCAACTTCAGTTGTTGTGATGTCCCTATGGCATTGATGTGACGTCCCAAAAATCAGGGGTCTTTTATTGACCGTTGATCACCCATCAACCCGCAAAAGTACCCATGGATGTCACTTAACCCGACACCACATCGATAACACCCCTTCAACCGGTATCATAAGCCACAAATATAACTCAGGTTCAATTATTAGTTGAATCCAACCAAGGTACAATATACCATAATTTATATTCCATTATGGCTTATTTATTTCATTGAAGGGAAGGAACACATAGCCCGAAAATATGGCAAAACAATTTTAAATTTTGAACAATTTAGATAGAGCACCGGTACACCGTATCCGTACGGTTTGCCCACTAGACTAGACCATACCGGTACGTGGTACTATTTGCCTTTTGGACTATAGTATATCGGTACACAGTACCGGTATTCTTTGCCTAGTTTTGTCTGTTTTAACCATTTTTTTTTCTAATACATTTCAAGGCCTTCCACAACCATCAAATGCACGTCTAACAATATTTCAAACATAAAACTTGATACATACAAGTTCTATTCCACTATTTTTTGTTTAATTACATGCCAAAAACTAATTGTTCATATTAATTTTACAAAATACTCAAAATAAGCCTCATTCTAGCTTTCTTTATCCATGAAGCTCGAATTGGGAGCCATCCATCGGCGTATATCCCGCATCTGAAATGTTTTTCCCATATAGGGTGAGCTACGCTCAAAATAGTATTTCCTACAGAGGCTACTCCCTAACCTAAATGCATATGAAATGGTCACATGCAACATTCAACAACTCATAACATTCTGAACAAGCATATGCATCCAATGTTGGTATTGATCATGTCATGTCATGGAAAGAGGTGAGACTCACACATGCAACTCAACCCAGCCCTTCTCGGCTCTCCAACACGTGCAAGTGCCAATGTGTATGAATTCGTCATCTACGTTACACTTCACCAATCCAGGGTCTTTCGTGGGCTGCGTATTGATGGATATACACCAACAACACCCAACCGACATAGAATTAATGGACCTCTACCAACGGTTTCGCGAACAACGACACACTTTATGGAGTGCGTATCCAAATCACTGGGCCTTGCACCTGAGGGATCTTCTAGCCCTTCTTGCTGACCCCAACTCTCTTCACCATGTAAACCGTTCGACTCGGCCAAATCTTCGACCCAACTTATACGAGCCCATCCGTCATCTACAAAGTGTGGTGTTGACGATAACCATGCACACACACCCACAATTGCGATGTTCCCGTGCATATGCAATATGATGTCTCATTGCCACAATCTCACGATAGTCAATATGCTACAAACGACATATGGACTATTCCAAAACATTCTACATATCTCATGACAAATTAAATCGAAAGTATATTACTCTCATAATTGTTCACAATGTCAATATATCAACATGTTCATATCAACATCTTTCTCTTGAACAAAATCCAAGCATGTCATCAGATAACAAGCAATGATACACTTAATTTCTCAAGGCATAATGTAAACACATAGCATGCCCACAAATTCACATAAGTCAAGAGACTACATTTGACAATTTCTACATACCCATTTCAAAATAGAATTTATTCTACCCATTTTCAATACCCATTGCACCAATTCACAAACATAGGCAAGTGATATATATTTCTATCAACCTACCCATTCCATAATAACATTCTAGATAGTAAATAAACCTATGTAGGAGGAAACCCTACCTCTTGAAGTGTAAAACAACCTTAGGAAACTTCAAGAACTTGATTCAAGTTAGAATCCTTATTTTCCCCAAATCCCATCCTTGGAATCTCGCCCAAACACAACCTCATTGGTATGGTTTTGTAGCTCTCGGCGAGGAGAACAACCCTACCTCCAAGTGGATTCAAGTTCCCAATCTCCGAAGATCATTGAGAGAAGGTGAAGAACTCAAGCTTTTTCCAACTCTTCTTGCTCTCTCTTTCTATCGGCTAAAAAATGGTGACGAATCCAAATTTTCTCCCCTATTTATATTTTTCAAATGATTGGCCTACAATTTGCCACACGTCTCTCTTTTTACGGTTTCGTTTTCGTTAAATTTTGCTCTGCTTCATGTTCAAAATATTTTTATTGATTGAGTGAAAATAGTGTCGTTCCCTACCTCTCAACACCACCCTCAAATGTGTATGACTTATGTGTGAAGGGAGTGTCACTCACCCTCGGGATGATACAAGAGATAGGAAACAACGGAATGTGAATGGGGGAAAATGGGATGTGTGTGCACAAAAGCGCTCCCCAATCGCAAGGAGTCTTATGTGTGTCGATGTTCTACTTGAAAAAGTATTCCCAGGTCGTCTCCTCAGGGAAGAAAAGTTCAAGTGTGTGAAGGTGATTTTATAAAAGTGAAAAGAAAGTGTAAAATCTTTTGTTTATGTTTTGGGGTTGTGTTTATAAATCAAAATGCAAGTAAAGCAAGTGTTGGCTAATCCAAAGGGTTCATTCCAATGGGAATACCAAATCAACTCAAAGTCTTCCTCCTATTGAGCATGAATGAACGATTAATTCGGGGGGAGCTAGGGATGAGATTGGTGAGTATCTAAGCCTAAACCGTGACTAGGCCTACGGAATATCAAAGGCTCACCAACTCATCCACTCTCAACCCCGTCAAACCGAACCATTTGACTCTAAAGGGAGGAAAGACAACGAGTTGAAATGACATACGCAAGAGGAGGTCTCCCTTGGATTAGCCAACAAAAATCCTAGCTACTCATAATTAAAGTAAAGACAACAATTAAATGGGAAGACATTATAAAGAAATAAATGTTAGAACTAAGCATAAATGAAATGCATCAAAATAAAACAAGACTTAAATTAAAAGAAAGCAATAATTAATTGGTGGGTATTCCACAACCAAGAGATAATAACACAATAAAAGAAAGCAATAATTAATTGGTGGGTATTCCACAACCAAGCAATACTACTTGGTTGGTATTCCACAACCAAGAGATGCTAATATCATAAAAGAAAGTAACAATACAAAGAAAGCAATAAACGAAATGCATTAATATAAA
>JAHQCQ010043282.1:0-15143 GCA_023539305.1 Ilex asprella | reverse complement strand
ACAGTAAGAAAGACAATTAGGGTCTTGTCGTGGCTCTGTAGCCTCTAGGGTTGTCTCTCGGGTCTATCTCCCTTCTCAATGGGGGCTCCCGTCTAATATTTATAGTCAGATCCCTATCTCTAAGGGATACCTGGCGAGATTTCCTCCCTTTCCTTGTGGGATTTCCCTTTTAATTAGGAGAGGATCTTGATTGATTGAGATTTCATGCCTTGCTTATCGTTTCCTACTGTTTTGGGAATGCTTGCTATTGGCCAGTCGTTCATTCCATATTTCTTCCATCACCTTGCCTGGACTGAGCTCTGGGTCGGCTCCTTTTAGCTCAGGGTTGCTTATCCGACCTCCCTTCGGGGATGACCTCTTTGGTCTGAGCTCATATTCTTTATATTTTTCCTGGTATCATCATACTCTAAGTATATTTTGTATATATAACAATCAGTTTCAAAGTAATTAGCTCAAAATACCACTAGCTCAAATTTATATCAATCACCGCCGAGTGGAATGGGGTATCGGCCGAATTTCTTACCCTAAGGTTAGAGGTTTGAGTCTTAAAATTCACATTGGACAGGGACAGCTCATGACAATTTGAGGCCCAAAGCAGAAATATTAAATGAGGGCTTTTTATTTTTGATATTTTTTTAAAAAAAAATTAATTTATTTTTAATTTTCTATGTAAGAGGGAGACAAAAGAAGGATGTGTTAATGTTGTCCAAAAAGAGATTTCAACTCTTGTTTTTGTTTTTTATCATGGAGAAAGAGTGTTTAATTTCTAACTCTTATTTCTCTTTTTTTTATTGTTTATCAGATACAGAAAGAGAGTAAATATGAGTTAGACTTTTGAATTTCTATCTTGCAGCCAAATACAATGTTCGATGGGATGATCCTGGGGAAGATCAGTAACAGATTGCTTTGCCATTGCCATAAGATTTGCACAATTGTGGTGGGAATGACTCCTTGATTATAAGATCTTAAGATGGGAGGTGGAGAGTTTGAAAAGGGGAAGTTGGGGCGATTCTTCTCTGTGTGAGTTGTGAGTCTTTCTTTTCTGTCTTCATCCTCTTCTACATACTTCTGTACCTTCACTTTCCAGGTTAGAATAATCAGGATTTTCATTGATGATGTCTTGTGTATTTGAATTAACTAATTATCATTTTTTACCATTTACCACATAAACGATCTAATTATTTTCGGATAAATTATATTTTATCCCTTTGAAATATTACCTTTATTTCATTTTGTACATTTAATTATAAAATTTCTCATATTATACCTTAAAGTATCACATTGTACTTTAAATTATTAAGGAAAAATTTCAGCCACACCCCGTCTAGTTTATCATATCTTCAAAGACACCCACTCTAGTTTCTAAATCTTCAATGACACTCATTCTAGTTTATATTTAAACATCACTAACACCCCTTACCATTAAACTATCATTTCTAACAAAGAAAATTAATCTAAAATACCAAAAATGCCCCTACATAAATCTCAAGTAATTTTTTTACATAAAATTTTATTAAAATTCGAACCGATTAAAATTTATTTTTCTATATATTAAAATTTAATTGAAGTTGAATAAATTTTATTTTTTTAACGTATTAAAATTCGAACCTATTAAAATATATTTTTTACATATTAAAATTTCAGTCGATTTGAACTCTACCCGAGTTGTTAGCGCCGATTAAAATTCGCTTTCGAGTAGATTAAAATTTATTTTTTTTCACTTATTAAAATTCGTGTCAATTAAAATTCGATTTATTAAAATTTGAGTCGATTAAAATTTATATTTTTATGCATTAAAATTTGGATAATTAAAATTCAATACAAGTTGATTAAAATTTAACTTTAGTCGATTACAAATAATTTTAGTTGGCTCAAATTTTAATATGAAAAAAATAATTTTTAATTAACTTGAAATTTTAATACTTAAAAAAAATACAAAATATAGGGGGTCTCATTGAAGATATGCTTATTTAGAGGGGGTTTCATTGAAGATATACATACTTAGAGGGAGTGTGGTTGAAGTTTATCCTCAAATATATCATGGGCAATTTAATAAATTTACATTCTAGTTAAAAAAATTAATCTAATAAGGGGTGTCATTAAAGATTTAGAAATTAGAGGGGGTGTGTTTGAAGATATGATAAACTAGAGGGGGTGTGGTTGAAATTTTTTCAATTATTAATTTTATTTCATATCATTCCAATAAATAATGACTGCCAATTTTTTGACAGTAAATGCATATGTGACTGATCTGTACTATCAATAAGCAATTTACTATTGCACATGTGTAGGTAAAAAATTAAGAAAAATTGACAACCATTATCTCTTAGAGTGATATGAAACAAAATCAAAATTTTAGGGTATGAAAGATATTTTGGAAGAAAGATGTATGTAGTTTCTAGAAGAGTTCTAGAATACTTAGATTCTAGAAGATGTATAGAAAAGTCTTGAGAAATATCCTAGATATTTATGTAAAAATCTAAAACCTATTTAGATATTATCTTGTAAAGAAATCTACAACCTTCCATGAGTAGTATAAATATGGATGAGTTCTAAGTCATTTTGCACTAAGCTCAAAAAAAATTTGTGTTCAAGTGTAATATGAAGTTATTTCTCACTCTTGTCTTTGTTTGTCCCTCTTCCAAAAATCCTTCCAACATAAATAACCAAATAATCCTCCTCTTTCAACAAAGTGATATCAGAGCTGTTTACTAATATTCTTACTAATATTCATCATACTTTATAGCTAGAAGTTCAAGTTATATACCTTAACTACAAAAGCAGCAGGATTCAAAACCTGCTGAATAAGTGGTTACAATGAGCATAAGTAGACGGCTTCACACAGCCCAAAAACATTATATAATCTGTTTCCACTTCATCACAACAAGCATCATTTCAACCAAATGGGGAGGAGGATGTTGAGAGCAGCACACCAATCTTTTGGATTACATTTCGACATTTTTGAAACTCTACTATCTGCAGACAATTCTTTGACCAGTTTCACATGATTCTCTAGACCCATCAACCTCGTATTCAGCATATCAACCTTACTATGATACACTTCGAATTCACGAACATATCCTTCTTCTGCTTCCTTGGCCTTCTGTTCTGACATTACACAACTCAATCTTTCTTCTTCTTCATGCTTCAGCCGTTGTTTCTCTATTTTTGCAATGCTCAACATTAAACTCCCAAGACCAACATCCTTGTAAAGTGGCTCCTAAGGAATCTGACAGCGTTGCTTATATTCAGCAAATGCCTTATCAGTTGCCTTTTAAGGCCTTTCTGAACCCATCTAAAATATTGCCCATTACATAGAGCTCACTTCAAGCCGAAGTATTTCTCCATCCCTTTTCTGCAGTTCTTCATAACTGGTCTTCTGCAAGTGTGCAATCACACTATCCCGTTTGTGGAGCTCGTCAAGTAAGATCTGTTGATTCATATTTGAATCCTCACAAGCTTGCTCCTTTGCCTCATACATCAACCTAGACTTTACCATCAATTTCTCCATTTGCTCCATGCACATCCCAAAATCAGATGGTTTAGGGTCCCACAGGCCATCAGTCCTCAACCTCTTATTGCTACCATTAAGGGAATGATGTAACATATCATGCTCATGCATAAGCTCTCTCTTACCACCATTACCAAAACTCGAAGGACTGCCTGTAACGTACTTACGTCAAGAGTATTTATAGTGAATAATCTAAGATACCTTTATTATAGTGTGATACGTTGTAGTATTTTCAACCATGATTCAAATTTAGATTCAAATTTGAGTAAAAAACTTGGTTTAGTATAGAATACTCTAATGGATAAATTCAAATATCTATTTAAATCTTTTAAAAATTGTCCCAAAGCTCATTTTTTTGTGTCATTCAAATCATGATATTTGATAAAATAAATGAAACTTTCATATCTCTCCATAAATAAATAATTCAATATATATATATATACACACACACAACACTACATGAGAGTAAAGAAACCACCTCAAAATTCTAAAATTGTTCTAATTCCATATTATTTTTTATAAATTCAAATAAAGAAAAAGAAAAAAGAAAAAGATATAACTATTTTGACTTGGGTCTGGTCTGAAGAAGACAAAAACACATGTTTTGAACAAAAATGGAAGATTGAAGAAATAAAATAACGAATTTTTTAGATTTATGAGTACTGAAACTTAAAATTTTAGGAAGAATCAGTGGTTTGAAATTGTATTACCAATAGTGTTTGACTTGAAAAAATCAAAAAAAAAATTGATGGGTAGACTTAGGATTTAAATAGTATGAAAGATCGGTGAGATTAGAGTTTTGAAGAATACAAGAAATCACGGAGATGGAAGATGAAAAAGAAAAAACTTACCTACAAACTTCAAATGATTTGTAAAAACTTCGGTGGTGGTTGGCGATGGAAGCAGCGTAATAGAGATAGGCAATAAGAGGTAGAGAATAAGTTTCTGTTTTGGATAGGTTAAAAAGTTACCGTTAAAAATTTGGTATAGAATTTGAGTTTGTTTCAATTTAAGTTTAGGATAAGTTTTTTCTTAATTTAGTATAAGTTTAAGTTTAAAGTTGTAGAAGTTTTTTGAGCTATTTTGACTCAAATTTAAATTTAAGTCTACATTTAAGTCAAGGTTGAAAATGCTGTTACAGCTATACCTAATCTGCTAACCCTCATAGAAATTTGTGATCTAGCTATCCACTTGCATGTTGCCCGCTATTAGCTCCTCAACTGACTTTCATAGCTTGGTTTTCTCTGTGATGAATCATTATTGCGAAAAGGTTAATAGTTTGTATCATTTATTGACAAAGTCTTAAAATGCCTTCCAGCATCTCGGTCTCAAATTTTCAAAGAAATGTCAAGAGTAGTCTGATTATTAACGTATTACCTTGTTGTAGGCTATCTTATTGCATGGAGTGATGAGATTAGATATACTTCAGTAACTAGAAATAGTTTCTCAAGAGATGAGGGTAAATATCTGAGTGTCAAAGTAATTAGCCTAGTCTCCGAAGAGATAAAATTATATGCATCAGAGTGTTGTCACAAAATTATGTCGTTATCAAAATGTTGGTATCCTGTTGTAAGTTTCAGCTATCCTTCTAAACAATACGGTTATACCAAACAGGGAAAGCACCTTGTGTTCTTTCCGATTGCTTTTTGGACCATGCAGATGCACTGATCTACCCTAACTTGTTCACGGGGGCTTGTTTATCTTGCTAACTATATTCTTTTTGTTTTATTCGTTTGAATGAAGATGAATCAAGTCTACAACATTTTCAGAATTCCAATAGTAGTGCAGGATATGCAAGAATTTAGTGCTTTCTTACCATAAGCTTCGTGCAATCTTTTCTGGCCTTGGAAAAAAATTTAAATATCCTTGATTGTGATATTACTTCTGATGATACCTCAAATAAAACCCTAAGTGTGAGAAAATAAGGTCAGGTCAGGAGGTCTGTCGAAAGCAGTAGAGCTCAAGGGGGAGATTCAGATCTCCCGACAAGCAAAGAGATAGCGGAATTGGTAGAGGGACGACCAGATGACAGCAAATACCATCGAAGCAATAGCTAAGCTGAATTCAAGGCACTAAACTCTCAACCAACCAAAATCCTCTCCTAAAACTAAGGAGGATCCTATGGAGGAAAGGCAAGGATCTTGGGATGAATTCCACAGTGCCAGCTCTTACGTGATTGATCCATTGGGAGAGAAAGGGGAAAATCCCATGATTGTAGAAAATTAACCCGGATTAGAGGTAAGCAAGAGGCTATATAGGCGGAATA
The DNA here is from genome assembly GCA_023539305.1 of Ilex asprella. Lineage (NCBI taxonomy): Eukaryota > Viridiplantae > Streptophyta > Magnoliopsida > Aquifoliales > Aquifoliaceae > Ilex > Ilex asprella. The sequence goes on along the minus strand of JAHQCQ010043282.1, from coordinate 9,366 downwards.
AGCTCCCAACTGAAGGGGGATGACATGCACAACCCTAAAGATAGGAGAGGGGGAGGGAACGAGAGAGAGATCATATCGCCTGTAACTTTCAGAAAAGATCAATAAGATTACGGGAGCAAGAGTCTCCATTAGACAGTGGACTACCCGAGCTCTTAAACCGATAAACCATTATAATTCCACTATATACATTCCCCCAGTACTCCCTACATTCAACAGCAAGCTTCACACGCGAGCATTAGCTCAAATCTACATACGATCTACGTCGTCATTCACACCATCTGCTTATCCATGTTAAACTTACACCATCAACTTCTGTGACTAATCATAGCATGACAGATATATTTATGCTATTGGAGAATTTATAAATATTTCCTCATAAAGAGTTTATTCTCTTTGTTTCTTCTAGATGCTTGAAGGATCGAGATTTGTTATCACTTAGCTGGTTGACATGGCTATGGCATGCGGGTGCCTCACCCCCGTGTCTTAGCCAAGGTGGGGGGTGTGGCCAAGCAACTCCTTTGTGCAAAGTTGGCTTCCTAATGACTTGGTTAGATACTTGGTTTGGTATCAAAGGTATTCGACAAAAGTTCAAGTGACATGTAACAACTGTGACCCGGGCTCTGGTTGTTATGACTCTTCAGTTCAGAAGATGTCTATTGTTGTCAGTAAGGTTTTGCTCACTAACGCTATTATAGAGGGGGTGCTTCGCAAAGAGGTGTCAGACTGGTTTTCCCAGAGACCCCTATGCCCCCTAACCTTGGTACTCTAAAGTAAAACACGACCCCAACAAATTTTTTCCATGTGGGTGGGCAAGGCATTCCAAATTTTAAGACCTGAGATGTGGGACTGATGTTCGGTAGGACTCGTCGTTTGTGGAAGCCTCGTGCATGGTTGAGGAAGGCAATACATGCATGGGCATGTTGGGCACAAGCAAGCAAGGCTAGCCGTGTGAGCTCGAATTATGGTGCATTGCTAGCTTGAAAGACCAACTCATGGATGGGGCATGGCTTGACATGCAGGCAAGGAAAAATCAAGTGTTGTGGGTTTACAAGGAAGGCATGTGTCAATCGTGTGATGCAGTTCCAAGCAGTTGGCGCATGTGTGATAGAGTAGGATACTAAAAATTTATTTTTTGTAGTAAAACTCGTTATATTAATTAATAGAAGTTTGTTCTTTCCATTTTATTGAAAATCTATATAGGTAAAATGTTTGCATTATATTTTACATTGTAGATAATTTGGTGTATAGAGTTTGATTTATGCACAGAAGACCAGATTATCGTATCTTTAAATGGGTTGATGATGTCCTCTTGAAGAAGGTCATAAGTTTTATCCATGTCAAACCCTGTAGGTAGATTTAATTCTCCGATATGATAAATAAGTTGAATAGTAAGGTCTGAAGGAATAAAATAAGTCAATTTAATATAATTGTCAGTAATTTATTAAATTGATGGACATATGTAATCTTAAACGTGAAAAAATTATTAAGCATATAATAATAAGGAGCTCGAATATAATTTTGAGATAATGTTCAAAAGATCAATAATAAGTTTTTAATTGACCGATTTATTATTAATGAGCTATAGGATGTTTGTTCTGGGTTGAACATAGGAATCCTAAATCAATTGGAAGTCCGGTCCTTATTTCTCCTTAGGATTTTGGTCGTAGTCTATATATAGACATTTAGGCTTTCTAATTTAGCATCTATTCTTTACTCACAGTTTTTTAGAGAGGTTGAAAGGGAGAACTTGAGTTGGGGGGTTTTGGCAGCCCACATTGCATATGGATTCTGACGTTGGGGGATATATGACAAAAGGCCGTGAGATTTGTTGAGCTGTCTTTTGCGTTCATTATTAGGTTCTGCATTCGTGCTAAGACGAAATCAATCCCGAGCAATCTCGAAGGTAAACCCTAATTCCGCCTTTTATGGTTTTAAAGGGAAAATTTTGCTATTCGATATATATGCGCTACTAATAGTTGAGATTTCCGTTCCAACAATATACAATGCATATGGTGGCGATTTCAAGCGAATGCTGGCATGTACACAGCATGTAGGGCAATTCTTTACGGTTGTTGGCATGTGCACAATATGCAGAGCGGTTAAGATTAGTAGATGACTAAGTCAACTGACGATTACAACTGTTCATGCCATGATTAACACTTTGAGGGGAGTGATAGATGGACTCAGTCATGTTCAGTAGATCGTGGGGGAATGTCATAATCACCCACAATCCTTGAGGGTGAATCTGATTGGTGTCTACAATTCTAGTAGTTGAGGATGTCAACAACATGATTGAATTCGCCAGAGTTGGATGGTGTCAGTATTGCCTAGGCAGTTGGGCTTATAATTGTCATTGTATGCTTTAAATACACATCATAGGGTCTATAGTGAATCAAGAGAGTTTGGACACGTTTTGTTAGCAGACCCTAATTAAAAAAATTTGGTTGTTCAACTTGTAGTCTTGTGTGCATGTTGTATTTTGATTCTTGCCTATATGTTGCTCGACAAAGTGCTTTTGTGAGCGATTATGTGAGTTTGACTAAAACTAAGTGTTGAATCTCAATACCATTACAAGACAAAAATTTGAGTGAAATTTAACTTCCGTGACAAGATTCCTTATGCATGTGGGAGACTTCTTCTTGATGCTATTGAAGGTGAAATGAGATTTTTTATTGGAAGTGACGAACTTGATGTGTATTCATATTTGATATGTATTGAATATGAATATGTATTTTTTGGCATATTTTATTGACGAAATTAATAAAATATTTTTTGTTTTGAAATACAATGCGAGAGGGATATGGACAAAAGAATCGCAATAAATACGCCACAAAATACAAGAAAAAATTCCCCACAACCAAAGCCAATGTCGAAAAAAGTCCAAACTTGGGATTTATAAAACATGAAAAAAAAATACTCAGAACCTATAGCATGACAAAAAAATTTCACCAGAATGTGAATGTCCATGGCAAATCTTCAATGAGCATATAGCTATGGCAGAGTTGGATCAATAGAGTAGCAAAGCCTCACCAAAGACGATAGTTGAGGCTGACCTCTTGGCAAATCACCTCCTCTATTTTCAGGATTCGATTCACAAAGTTTGAGTCGAATCATTGTTTAAGTCAAACACCAGATTCAGATCCAATAAATTTAGGTTTCATCGTATAAGTCAACTTCCAGATTCAGTCAGATCAATTCAGATCCAATAAATTTAGGTCCACGTGATGAGAGAGAGAGAGAGAGACCATGTGATGAAGAGCAGCTGGATTTCTGGACATCGAGGCCGAGCCCATGTGCTCTGTCCTATCAAATGTGGAGATGGAAGGAGTTTGTGCTCAGCTGGCCACCTACTGTGACCATGTACTTTAATCTAAGTCTTTTTTTATAGGTTATACTACTTCATATTTTTTCCAAGGAAAAAAATTGTTAATATCTATATAATAAGTTAGATAGTTGTTTGAAATTTTATCTCTATACATTTTTCCCCTAAAAAATATCATATCATACTTTTTTATCACATATCATTTAGTATTTGATTAATTTATAATTTAACATAATTTTTATTGTAGACATTGTGCATATGTGATAGTGTACATATGTTAAAATTTTTTTGTCAAATTACGTATTTTAAGAAAATTTTGTTGAATTTTTTAAGAAAATAATGGGTAAAATTAATTTTAAATGATATAATCAAAAAAATGAAAGAAATAAATTATTATTCAATATAATGAGATCGATTTTTGGGAACAGGTTATGACTATATATATAATTGTTCTTGGAAAAGGTGAGCAACTTTTGTATAATCTATATAATAAAATATATAAGAAGTTGAATTTTATCCCCCGTACATTTTTCTCTCAAAAATTATCGCATCACTCATTTTTATAACATGTTCAATCATTTAATATTTGATTAACTAGTAGTTTAACATAATTTATATTTCAGACATTATTCATATATAATAATATATATGTTGAGAAAATTTTGTCAATATTTTTAAGAAAGTAATAGATAAAAATAAATTTTGAATGATATAATCAAATAAATGAAGGGAAAAAAATATTATTTAATATATAGTAAGATTAATTTTTTGAGTACTCGAGTATTATGTTTTATTGTGCTTTCAGGCATGAGTTATGACTCGTATATTATTAAATTAGAAATAATTTTAATATTTTACAATATAAATATTAAAAAAATATTTAACTATAAATGTATCTTAATCATATTCATATCCTACATGTTTTAATTTTTCTTGTATCACTATATATGTATCGTGTTATATTTGTATCTCATATTTTATAACAATAAACTCTCTGTAACGAGCTCTACATTTTACTCTAAAAATGCGGGCCAAGACTCTTCTTATATATCCTCTTGATGTACCAATGCTGGAAGAATCAAACTTAACCAAAAATGTGTTTTTCGAACCTATCTATATTCACTCACCAGCCTCAGAAAATTTTTGAGAAAGGAGAGACAGTCAACTAAACTAGCTTCATGGATCCCAATGATCTGATTCACGTATTCATTAACGTAGCAATATGGCCTTTATTTCTCGTGGCTCTGTGTTTAATCCTACCTCTTTTCTTCATTTTTAAGTACATCATACATGCAATCTACAAGTGTCTTTCGAAGGAGAACATGAAAGGAAAAGTTGTTCTCATCACCGGTGCTTCATCAGGAATAGGGGAGGTTCATAACAATCTTTCCAAAACATATATAATTTTTTTTGGTAGTCATGGGGCTGATTATTTTACATTAAATTTGCAAATGCAGCAACTAGCTTACGAATATGGCAGAAAAGGAGCATCACTGGTCATAGTTGCCAGGAGGGAGGACAAGCTACAAAAGGTTGCCGAAAGGGCTCGTAAGCTTGGATCTGCTGATGTTCTTCCTATTTGTGCTAATGTAACCAATGTTTATGAATGCAAGCATTTTGTAGATGAAGCCATCAACCACTTTGGCCGACGTAAGATTTTCATTTTTCTATTTATGCGCACCTACATTGTAATTCACAGGTCTTTCATCTGTTGTTCACTGAAAATTTGTCCCTATATGTCCAAACTTCAACTCACTAACGTGTTATATATATAGAAAATAATTGAATATCCCTTATCAATATATTAGTTATTGCCTGTTTCTAAAGGCATGGAGTAATAAAAAAAACTATCAATCACAAACATATTCACATCCAAAATCAAATCACAAATATAGGAGAATGGAAAATGAATTTAAACACAGATTCTAGAGGTTGAGCGGTGGTAGTGGTGATGACGGACAGTGGTTATGGTGGGAGACGATGATGATTGTGGTGAGCGGCGACGACCATTATGGTGGTAACAACCGTGGGTGACAATGATGATGGTGGTGGTGATTTTTTGAATAATGATAGTGGTTGTGGTAGCCATGAATGACAACGGTGGTGGTGATGAGCGACCATAATGGTTGTTGGCAGTGGTGGTGGTGGGTGTGAGTGGTGGTGAGCGACAACAAGTACTTGTGGACGACGATAGTGGTGGGCGGTGGTGGGTAAGGACAAATGGTGGGTGATGGTGGACAACGATGATAATATTAATAGGTGGTGGTGGTGGGGTTGGGATTGGGGTTAGGGTCGGGGTTGGGGGTAGGGATGGTGGTGGTGGCGACGGTGGTAAGGCAATGGTGATGGTGGTGGGGTTGGGGTTGGAAGTGTTTTGTAGAGAAGTGATTTTAAAAAAATAGAAGTTATTATTATTTTATTTTATTTTTACTTACTTATTTAAGTGGTAAAATCACTTTTAATTTATTTGGAAGTAATTAAAATAGTTTGTACTAGACACTACTTATTTTTTTAAAATGCTTATCAGAAGTTATAAGTTTTACAAGCACTTTTAAAAGGCATTTCAAACACATTTTTAGGTAGCATATTTTCTCTATTAAATTTAAAGAGTTAATATTAGCCGTCAAATTAATTTTAAAATAAAATTTAAAACGACCTCAACTACAAAAACAAAAGTCATTTTTTATGTTTTCCTTTATTATATAGATTTATGTAAGGAGGAATGAGAACTGAGTCACCAATTACCTTGTATTGGCATATTCAATCATCTTTTGGGAGGATGAGATTTTTTTTAGACAAATTTTACAAACACATTCTGATATTTTTTTTAGTAAAATGTTCACATGCTTATGCAAATAATGTAACTCTTAGGGGTGGTCCAGTGGTCATGTGGTCAAGTATGCTCTCTTGCAAACAAGAGGTATCAGATTCGATACTTCTCACACCCCATAAGGGTCACTCACTCTTGTTCCTCAGGGGACTTGTCATTAAACTAGCTTGATTTACGATGATTGGCTTAGAGATCGAGGGAGTAGTCAATTCAAACTTAGACACCATATATCAAAAAATAAAAGCATAGGCAAATAATATGTATATATCTAATAATGTACAATTTTGGAAGTTAGAAAAGAATACCTAAATTTGATTTTGGAGGGAAGTCACTGTGATTGCTAAATAAACAAGCATAGCTTAGCTGCTCTTTATGTTCCTATTAAAAAAAAAAAAATCTTACTTGCAGTGGATCATCTGGTCAATAATGCGGGAATTATCAGTGTCTGCCCAGTTGAAGATGCACTTGATATTACAAAATTTACGCCTATAATGGTAATCCTTTCCGCAGAACAGTACTTTTCCTTGTTTTGTCCATTTTTTTTTTTTTGGCTATTCGAGTTTTAAATGTACTCAGTTTTCTTTGTTTCAAGCCTGTAGGATGTGAACTTTTGGGGGTCTGTTTATCCAACTTACTTTGCAATTCCTCACCTCAAAAAAACAAGAGGAAAGATTGTTGTCAATTCATCGACTAGTGCGTGGTTGCATCCACCAGCAATGAGCTTTTACGGGGTAAAGAATCGCATACGCTCCATCTTTTCTCAATCTACGATGTATCTGTTTGAAGCGGCTCTTGTGGTTTTCAGGCAAGTAAAGCAGCATTGATAAGCTTCTATGAGACAATGAGAGTTGAATTGGCTCCTGAAATAACAATAACCATTGTAACTCTTGGGTTTATAGACTCAGAGATGACTCAAGGAAAACGCTTATCTGAGGAAGGTGTTGTCCAAGTGGATCGAAAACTAAAAGATGTAAGATATATTGCTGTTTTAGTTTTAGTACAAAAATTACTAATTATCATGCTTGCACAAGTGGATCGTAATATAATTTGTATCCATCATGAGATGGATTTTCAGATTATCGATTGATCAAAGTAAGAGTTGTGTTACAGGCGGTTATTCGGCAACTGCCAATGATGAGTTCCAGCACTTGTGCAAAATACATCGTTGAAGCTGCGTGCCGGGGAAAAAGATATGTGACCGAACCAAAATGGTTTAGTGTGTTAATCATGCTAAAGACTTTGTGCCCCGAACTGGTTGAATTGTATTACCGGACCTATCACTCCAAGCCAATCGTCTCAGGGACAAATGTTACCAACAATATGGTATCAACTCCGCCGTTGCCCAAGAAAGCATACTAGGATATGCTTAGAGATGTTCCTAGTTTATTTCTTTTGGGGTTTCCTGAGTTGGTGTCAATAATAAAGTTGATGTGTCAACAATAGTAAGTAAATAAGAGACTTCAATACCTTATACTTATGGTTATGAATGCATCCCATTTCATGGAGCATTTTAGTTTTACATAAGACATTTGTTGTTGTTATAGGAATATCATACATAGGTGCTTAAATGGTGCATGTTTCCAAATGATTTTATGGCATGCAGGTTTTATGAAAGAGTAAGAATAATGCTATTAGGATTTAAAAAATTAACATAATTTGTTGATTTAATGGTGTGTCAAGTGATAGAGTCCTAGTGAAAAAATTCAAGAGTTATATTTATAATTAACACACTATTGGACTACATCATTAAGTTAGCTAAAAAAAAGCAAGAAGAGCACAGTCCGCATAGAGCCTCTAGCTTTGAAGTGGCAACCAGTTGGGCTGCTTTATTAAACCACAAGGGATAAAGTGAATCTTAATCCTATGGTCAGATGCAAGATGATGACCTCTATCACTTATGGAGAACCACATTCATTAGCACTGCGTGTGAGAGAGACAGAGAGAGAGTCTGGGCAAACAGTTTCTGTGGTATCAAAATAAAAGGCAAGGTAAATTATATGCTTCACTACAGCCAGCCAAAGTCTCATTGTGGAGATGAGGAATTCTAAACCAAATTTTGAAAACCAAACCAAACAGCTATGATATTTTTTATCCAAATATTTCAGCAAGATAACAATGAGTCTGACTCATTATTGGAAGGTCTACTCATTCAAAGCCTTAGTGGCTTTGAACATCACAGCAAGGGAGAGATTGATAATCCAATAGAAGCCAAGCCTTTCAAGAAATGTTATGGTCTTATATATCAGATCACAAATAAACAACAATACAAATAAAAAAAAAAGGGTTAATTGTATTAGAGGTCCTCAAAGTATGAGGTTTGTCTCATTTTGGTCCTGAAAGTTTCAATTACATTATTTTGGTCTCTGAAGTATTTAATATGTTTTTATATGGTCCTTCAAGCAGACAACGTTCAGATTACTAACGATTTTTATCATAAACTTGTCACATAATAGCTAAATATGGACAAAAAATAATTTTGATAGCTCTTAAACAAAATTTGGGTAACTCTGGACAAAAAAATGTGTAATATGGGTAGCTTTTGACCAAAATTTAAACAGTTTATGATCAAAATTGTGTAATTTAGGTAAGTATTTAACCAAAATTTGAGTAAAAAATTGGTCAAGAGTTATCCAAATTATTTTTTTGTTCATATTTAAGTATCATGTGACAAGTTTACGATAAAAAATAGTTAGCAATTTGAACACTGTCTGCTTAAGGGACCATATAGAAATATATTCAATACTTCAGGGACCAAAATACAATTGAAATATCAGGGACCAAAATGAGACAAACTATATACTTCGGGGACCTCCAATATAATTAACCCTAAAAAAAATAATCAATATAAATTTACGTGGTCCAGCTCAAAAGCCTAAGCATGTTAGCAAAAGTTCTATATCCACGATAAATATTTCAAAGAGTTCTCGAAGCAAGAGCACAAATCTGCAACATACCACCAAAAAAATCCATAGATTGTTAATTAGGTTAGATTTTTAGAAACCCTATGGGTTAGCCTTAGATGACAGTGATGGCGACCATGACGGTGGTTGGCCGTGGTGGTGGTGGGTGCGAGTGGTGGTGAGCGACGACAAGTGCTTGTGGACGACAGTAATGGTGGTAGGTGTGAGTGATGGTGGGTGGCAACAGTGGTGGATTAGGACAAGTGGTGGTGGGCAACGATGGTAATATCAATAGCTGATGGTGGTGATGGTGA
>JAHQCQ010043281.1:3392-15149 GCA_023539305.1 Ilex asprella | reverse complement strand
AGTCTTCATTCTTGAATGGTTGCGGTGAGAGATTGAAAACAAGAGGAAGAAAAGACGGCGATGAGAGGTTGAAAGTAATGGGATGGATCCAAAATATATACCCTAAAGAGATCAGTTTTTGTTGATCCTCAATTCTCATTGGCAAAGAGATAACGCGGTTCTAGCCTATCCAAATTAATCTGGTTACTTTCATGAGCTTCGTTGATGTATCCTCTTACATATCCATAGCAGATTGGAGATGTTTGAGTTATGCGGCAGCGGGAAGCACTTCAACTCCACTCAACCAATCCATCAAAGATACCTATCATACGAGGATTCTAAACTGTCCTATATTTGATTTGGTCTTACAATGACTCATTGGTTTCTGATAGTTACCATTCCAGGCCATTAGCTCATTGCATTCCTTCAAACAAATAATCTACCATGACCCTATAATTTTGGGGTACTATATATTCATGCCCCGAGCTTTGGAAAAGTTAGAAGGTGATCTAATGCTATTTTAGAAAGAGGAGATCAGGGGCACGGGCCCACTCTGATTTTTTTTTTAAAAAAAATACATTGTCTTTATATATATATGAATATATGTATATATATATATATATACATATATATATTTTCCTCAAAGCCACCCAATGTGAGTGGGGGGTTTATCTTTATACATTGTCTTTATATATTGAATAATGTTATTTAGACCTATACACTAGACTGAATTTATTAACTTAATAATGTGACTTCACTGAAACCATTGGATTAATATCACGTCTCAATATTTTATAGGACCTACAGTCAATCTAACTATCATAGTGAAATAAATAATGAATTACTTATAGCTTGATTGTAGTATTGATAATGAAATTACCATTTACATAGTAACACTTTCAAAGTAAGAAAGTTTGTCGGAGTTAATTGTGTGCAATTAATTTCATTTTTTGTCAAGGGTTCTAATTAATCTTTTTCTTTGTTTATATGGATTATGTATATATGTGTTTATTCCTTTTATATTTAATGAAAAAATAAATATCAAATATAATACAATAAAGTTTAATATGTTGGTTTATTTTATTCATTGCTGAGAAAAAATTAAAGCATTTAGTTAGAGTGCCCACCTAGAATAAGATTTCTAGCTACGCCCCTGAGTGACATCATTTTTTAGTTAAAATTTGTCCCAACTGTAGTTTTTTTAATTATTTTTAGTGTAAGTCTTTGATATCGAGTCTCTATTGTGTCTTCATTAATCTCGACCATCAATTTTAAATGATTTCTCAGCTCAGTGTTAGCAGAAATGAGGGGAGAAATATTCCGCACTAAGTTATGAGGGAATGAATAATTATGATGCAATGCTTTCAATCTCATAATTCAAAGCAGAATCGAGTTTCTAGCTTAATTTCTTGTCCTCCAGGGACTAGTGGATGGTTCCCAAGTAATGGTCTGGTTATGGAAAGTATCAAGCTAAATGGTAACTTCCTACACAATCAGAGCGCAGAAAGCTTTGTCTCGGAACATTTGAACTTGCAACACATTTGAAATTCAGCTGGGTCAGGCCTAATAAACCATGTAAGTCCAAGTTAGTTAAAAGGTTCAACCTAACCCAAAATTCAAAGAGTCCAAGGAGAATTAGTGCACGTGGGGAGGAATCATCGGGATACACACCATCCAAGATCAAGACTACCTTAATTGTACTTACCTTTTGTAGTTATGTGTGTGTGGAGAGGTGTGGCTAGATGCTAAGATGTCTCTCCATGTGGAGAAGGCTTACAATTTATATGCATGGTGAGGCGATGACGTGCACACATCTCCCAGAGCTTTCTCTCTCTTACCTTATTTATCAATAAAGACCTTCAGTCACCATTGCCGTTTTTTAGAATAGAGTAAATCATCCAGACCGAACCACAATATATCTGTGTGTTGACTCGATATTCATTGCTTTGTCATTGAGTGCTTTATTTATTGTCCATTAATTACACTTTGTCACACACTCGATTATTGATCTTGCACGATACGATTTTGTACATCATCACACTTCAAACCACAAACTCAAAGCACTAGAAGTGTAGGACCAGATAACTTGAGCTCACAACCATACTGCCCCCAAGCTCCGCATACACAACATGTGTCTAACTCGGTGGATCCATGTATGTGTTCAAGTTTTTTGACGTTTGGCATTGATTTTGTATGGATCCAAAGTTATTTTCATAGCTTTATTTTTTTTTTTGCAAACAAATTGGTTAGATTCCATCCCTAGCCTCCACCATCGAAGCCCTAGCGTCAATCGTAAGTCCATCCCCCCCCTCTTGTTGGACTTCTTGTCTATGCTCATTCTCTTGATGATTGCAAGTTATTCTTCTCGTAAGTATATTCCCCTAAATTTACCTAATTAGTTAAACCAAATTTTACACATTATTTCTTATATTAAACAACAACTTCTATAAACTTAAAGATACACACAACAAACCCAACATATAAGGAGGCAGGCAAAACAGGGGTTTTCTTTCACAAGCCTTAGACCTCATTTTTCCCCCTATAACAAAGCATTTTTCTTTAAAATCTCACAAGAAAAATGTGTAGAAGAATGATAATTATTTTGTCCTCTTTTTTTGTTCTACTTATTTGCTGCCAGATGTGCTAACACATGCTCATTGATACAATGTTAACATTGTTGTGCTATAGAATACATGATGGTTCTTAATCAATCACCGTTGTGTGTGCGATAGTAAGTAATAATGTTTTAATTATGTAGTTGGTTAATTATTTGGGTTGAGAAAGTTGTACTTCTGGTAAACTTCACTTGGTTCAAGTTTTAACTATCATAAGGAGTGGTGATTTTGAGGAGATAATAAGTAATAATTCTCAAGTAACCTTTCAATGTAGTAATTAAGTATTCACCATTACTCATGAAAACTAACAGACATTACAATATAGTGTTGTCAGGATTTTCTTTCCTGTAGAATGAATGAGGTGGAACAGATTGTCAGACATTACAATATAACCAAAATTTTGTAATTATGATCCTGTTAATATAGATAGCTAAAAACAAAAAAAAATGGTTGTTACACTGTTTTTGCGGTCTATATATGCATCCAGTTTTGGCCTGATATTTGGTTATTAATTTGAGTGAAACTGTGAAACTAAAAATCTATTTTTTGGTATCGTATCAAAGATTACTACAAGATAAGCGCTAGGTTGCTACTCAATTTGGTGAGATTATAAAAAATGAGATTATTTAAGAATGATCCTAAACTTTTTGAGATCAGACCCAATTTGTCATGTAGTTGGACTTTATTGAGGTGTAATTGACGAACTTTGCCCCAATTAAGTGGTACTACACTTATTCCTAAATTTTGATATAATACCAAATCCGATAGAGGGTGGGCAATCGTCAAATGGAATAAACAACGGTGTTATGAGTCTCACTCATGATCATATGGAAGACAAACCATAAGGGGAAAATAAATAATTTGGGGGTAAAATAGTTAGGTGGAAAACAAATGGAATTACTATCTATACTGACGTTGCCACGTTGAATCCTCAGGCCTCCGGTGGAAAGTTGTAAATTTTTAAAAATAAACTTTGAATTCGTCAAATACGAATAAGAACTGAAAAATTTATGTATAAAAAATTCAATCTTTTGGGATCAATTAAAGTTTGAGCAAAGTAATTTACCTATCGTTGTATTGTATATCTTCGTTGTATTGTAACTCTATGATTCAAGTACAATCTTATATGGTCAGTTTTTGACGAAAACTTTAACCTCTCACTATCGTTATGATTTTACCGATCTCTGCATATAATTCTTTTATTTGCATAAGCTGAGTTTTGCATATTTTGGAAATTTTATGAAAAAATGGAGGGAAAGGTGGTTTGTGCCAATTTTTGAAAAAAAAAAGAAAAAAAAATGGTTCTCTTTTTCTTGCTTTGTAGAATACCATTATGTCTTGGAATTCTACTTTTCGATATTGGTATCTACTTTTCCTCTAATAAAAATGTGTCACATGTGAAATTTTTTATTACTTTATTTTATTTCATTCAGTGATTATAAATCATATAATTTAAAATCAATGACTCATATTGATAAAAGTACAATGTGAACGTTGGTGTCAGGTTGTTGATTTGTTACGATCTCATCAAAATGGAGAGCATAAATGAAGGGAGAGTAGCCTCATCTAGCCTAGACCTGATAGGTCACCTTATTATCTTGATATACAATTAATTCAACTTGAGTGATTAGTGATGCATGCATTGTATCAAGGTGCGGTCCAAAATACTTAAATGGCTTTTACCATGAAATTATCAAAGGGCGAGATTTATAGGCCTATGACCTCAGGATTAAAATTTCATTAGTTGTACTCTTACTTGGTAATGTATTAAAAAGCATATTAACATCACACGAAAAGCAAATACCAGCGTAGGCGTGAAGCCCTAAAAATCGGGGCTCCTTATCAACTGTTGATAACCCATCAACCCGCGAAAATACTCGTAAATGCCGCATAACCCGACATCACGTAATAGCAGTCCCTTAACTGGGATTATAACCCACGAGTGTACCCCGTGTTCAATTATCTATTGGATTCAACCAAGGTCCAATATACCATGATTTATACTCCATTATAGTCCATTTATATCATCGGTGGGAAGGAACACATAGCCCAAACACAAGGCAAAACAGTATTAAATTTTGAAAATTTTAGAAATAGTAGTGGTATACAGTACCGGTACGGTTTGCCTACTAGACTCCGAAGTGTGCTACGCAGTGCCGGTACTGTCTTTCTTTTGGACCAAAGTGTACCGATACTGTGTACCGGTACTCTTTGTCCAGATTTGTCTATTTCCTATATTTTTTATTTTCAATCCATTCAAATCATTTTCACATCCATCCAATACATGTTTAATAAAGTTTTTTCACATAAAACATGATACGTGCAAGTTCAATAACAAGCGATTCCATATATTTACATGGCAAAACTAAATTTTCATGTGAATTTTACCAAAACTCGAAATGAAGCCACACTTCGGCTTTCTTCATCCATGAAGATCGAACTGGGTGCCATCCACCGGCGTATGTTCTGCACCTAAAATGTTTTTCCCACGAAGGTTGAGTCATGCTTAATAGGGTATCTCTTAAAGAGGCTACTCCCCAACCTAAATGTATATGAAATGCTCACATGCAACAATTTACAAGCTTATAACATTCCAAGCAAAAATATGCTTTGAATATTGGAATTTACAATGTCATGCTATAAAATGAGGCGAGACTCACTCATGCACATCAACCGAGCCTATCCCTGCTCCTCGACACATGCAAGTGTCAATATGTACTAATCTGTCATTTATGTTGCACATCAAATGACATTCGTCGATTTAGTGTGAGTAAAAACCATCTGGACACCAAGATTACCGTCTGAACACCACGATGAAAACTATAGCGATCATATTTTAGCGCTGGGTTCATTTTTACCCTATAAATATCTTAAGAGCGTTCCTTAGGTTAGTTTTTACCAATTGTGAACCCTAGGAGGCCAAGAGAGGGTGAGAAGAAGATAAAAGGCTAGATCATCGAGGATTAATGTCTAGAAAATGAATCAGAATGCTAGGGTTGCATTAAATTGGGGATTCAAGGTAGGGTTTCTTTCTCAAATTCAAGATTGAGGTTGTGATTATTACTTAGATGCTTCCAATCCTTATATATATATATATATATGTGTGTGTGTGTGTGTGTGTGTGTGTGTGTGTGTGTGTGTGTGTTAGATAGACAATTATTGGGAATTTTTTTTCAACTATGTGAATCGTTTCTCAAGTATAAATGATTTCTATCCAAGATTCATCCGTTCTTTGTTAAAACAAATCCTAGTTCTTGAATTATAAACTAACTTATCCATGTTTTATATCAAAACTCACTTGTTCTTGATATATATATATATATATATATATATATATATTTAAGATCTCTTGTGTGTTTTCTTGAGTTATTCCCTTGAAAGATTATGGAACCATGATTATTATTTCTCGTTGAATTTTATTGAAAAATTAAAAATTTCTGAAAAGTATCTCATGTATAAGTAGGTGTAATTAATGTAAGTTGCAATTGAATGGGAGTTGGCGCCCCACATGGACAAAACTACTATTCATTTACGGTAATCGAGGCAGAGGTTTAGTATTATATTCATAAGATGTTACATCAATGTCGATGCATTAGTATATGCACTTCTTGAAAAGGGGTCATCCTTGCGATGATTGTATTGTTGATTGGGGGAGGGGGGAGGGGAGGGGGCTAGGATATTCTCGATGTGTAGATTCATGTTAATCAACCTACAGAAGTAGATGAGATATATGTGGATTATGTTGATGTATGTGGCTTGAGAGTTGTGATCTTACTTACTCATGAAATTTTATTGTCTTTATTATAAACCTGAGATCTTATCAATTGCCACAACTTTAATTAAAATTCCCATATATTATTTTACAAAGTGAGACCATACTATTTTATGTATTTCAAAATCTTGTTGGATTTGAGATTGTTTCTTTGCTAGGCTTATTGGCTCTTTCTACGATATATATAATTTTTCATATTTCAATTTTGAGGAAGATCTTGAACTAGGTGAGCAAGCAGAGTGGGATGCAGATGTGGATCCGGATGTGAAGATTTAGATATATTTTCTTTGGTTTTGAGTTTTAAATAGTGGTTTAACAATGTTTTGGATATTTGTCTTTATTAGTTAGTTTAAAGATTAGTATTATTTTGGGTTTTGGCTGCAACAAGAAGGTTTTAATTATGTTTTGATTGGAGATTGGTTTAGTTATTTGATTAATGGATGGATGGTGTTTACTAGTTAAAGATTATTTTACATGCTCTCATGGTTAGATGTTGTGTAAATAGTAATACCTTCAAGGATAGATTTTGGGGCGTTATAGCCGGTTAAGGATATCTTCTCTCTAAAAGACCAAGTTATTGGTAGCGCAGTTCATGTAAGAGAAGTCGATGATAGAGGTGCTCCAATGGTTGACCCTCTGATAATAAAGTCAGAAATGAGTTATTGAAAGTGTCGACTGAGAAAGAGATATGCATGAATTAGAGCTCAGTGCACCAAATTTGATGGCTTCTTTTTGGAAGTTATCAATGTCGGCTTCGGAGTTGAATGCTTCGACCTTTAACTTTTCAGAAGGTTACAATGTTTTATAACTTGTTATTCTTTATTGGAAAATATTATGTATCCCAAATCTCTAACTCAAATCTCTATCCCAAATGAAGGGAGATCATTGGATGAGTGGGTCCCATTAATTTTTTTAAATGGGACCCACTTATCCAATGGTCTCTCTTGATTTGGGATGGAGATTTGGGTTAGAGATTTGGGATACATAGCATTGCTCTTCTTTATTGCTTCACGGGCCTATGCTTATTTTATGCTTTATTTGACAGGTGTGTATGTGCCTGTTGAGATTCCATAGAAAGACCTGATGAACTTTCATGCTTCTCTCTTGTATTCATGAAGCAAATATGACACACTGATATGTTCTCAATCTATGTCTATTAAATACAGAATCTTGTTGATGATAAATCTGGGCTTAATTGTACTGAATTTTTTGGAGATGATGTGAATTTTTTACAACATGCCTCTTTTTATTGTTTTCCTTTATGTCATTGTCTTGATTTTTCTCGAAACAGTCATCATAGATGTTTCTGTTAAATGGGTCTTTTAATAGCATTTTTAGGTTACTTTTATGTAAATACCATGTGAAAGAGATCCCACTGCGTTGTCTATTATTATGATTCGAGGGATAATGTGTTTGTCTAAGGAAAGCTATCAAATTACACCAATTACTCCTTTTAATGGAGTATGTTATGTCATGTAATCATGCTACAAATTGTCGATGTGTTGGATTTGTATTTCAAGTAGGAATTGTTGTCTATTTTGATGTTTAACATGTTCAGAATCTTCAGATCCTGGTTATCTTTTTGTAACTTGAGACAACTTTTAAGGGAGGTTGGGAGGGTGATGAAATTGTTGACGAGGCAGCAACAAGGGAAGCTACAGAAGAAGCTGGAGTTCGAAGGGTCTTAATGGTGAGAACTTAGTTTGTCATTATAATAAAAGCCTACCTTCAACTCCTTCCCTCACTCTCTCCCTCTCCTTTCCTATTTTCTCAAGAAATGCTATTTTCACCAAACATTTCCTGCATTCGGCTAAAGGATGTAACTGATAGCTCTGATGGATGCTCCAAAGTTTTGAGAGAACATGAGATGGCACGAAGATGGCTTTTCATATTATTTATTCATTTTTTTTGGGTGTGTGGGCAGGATTGTGAATATAATATGTAATATTTTTCTACTGAAGTTGACGTGATGAAGAAAGATAGTATTTAATTCAAATTAAGGCATCATTAATGTAATTGACCCCGTATCTTTCATCTCATTCCAATTAAGGAATTTGTTCATTATTGGAGTAAGCAGAAAAATGTCTGCCATTGAAAAATGATGGTGAAGAAACATAAAGCTTTGACTTAGAAAATTCTACAATTGAACCTACACCATCAAAATTAGTTGTTGTTCGTTTTTCGCAATGTTTTATGGGAAATACTATGTATCCCAAATCTTTAACCTAAATCTTCCTCCCAAATGAAGGGATACCATTGGATGAGTGGATCTTATTAATTTTTTTAAATGAGACCCACTGATCCAATGGTCTCTCTTGATTTGGGATGGAGATTTGGGTTGAGGATTTGGGATACATAGCATTGCTCATGTTTTATTTACGATGAACGAATAAACTCATTTAGGTTTAATGGAAGTACATATTCATTCTTTCTTCTAGCTATTATGCTATACCTTATGGAGAAAGCTATATAACAAAATGTTGTAGTTGAAGAAATAAGCACAGATGTTGTATCTGCTAAGCTGTCTTGGAACACGTTACTGGGGGTAGTCAGATATAACTTATTTTTCTTGGACCAGTGTTGTATAATAGCTCTTTGTAGAAATTGTGGCCATGGTTTTAACTCTTGCTTTTTAACAAGATCTATGGTATTCACGTTATCGTGGGTTCTAGGTTTTTGTTTATTGGGTCTGACGGTTCTTGATCCAACCCATTGCTGTCGCTGGCAGAATTCTTATTGCCATTCAGATAGCTTCAGGACCTTCATCTTTTGTGTCCTTTTTTGTTCATTTTGTCTTCTCTATTTTACTGGAACATATCTGCTTCACATGTGCTATCTTTATATCTCCTGGGCACTGGTTGCTGTGATATCAAATCCATCTCCTCACTCCAGGAAATGAAAGATTATAACGCTAGTATACATTAATTCGGGTTTTCATATTGTTTTAGGGATTTCTTGGGTATTACCACTTCAAGAGAAAACCCGTCAAGACGGATGTAGCCCAGAAGGTTTCTGTAAAGCTGCAATGTTTCCTTTGCTCGTCAAGGAAGAGCTTGAATCGTGGCCCGAATAGAACACTCGAAGTAGAAATTGGCTAACCATACCTAAAGTAGTAGAGCGTTGCCGACATCCGTGGATGAGAGATGCACTAGTAGAAGGCTTCTCTAAGTGGCATGATGAGAAGATAGATAGAGGAAAAGAGTTCTTGGATAAAGATTGATTTTGGGGGTCGATAGAGTGCGTAAGCATGAGCTGACAAGCATCTATCTGACCTTTTAGGGTAAGTTTTTTTTCACTTGTTCATTAAGTGTTCTGCCAGTGATCTTTATCTTCCATAAGTTTCGTCTAGCTTCCTTGCATGGTTAGTCTAATTAGTTTCGTTCCATATTCATCATGTTGTTACTAGCCTCACAGATGACTTTTTTTGCAAAGTGGAAAACATATAGGATTGTCTTGTTAGCCCTCTCTTCGATATGTGCAGATGTATCATATTTTTTAGAGTAGGGGAAACATTTTCATGGGGCGAGACTTGAACCCACGAGGGACATAACGGGGAGAAGGGTGGGTGGCCATTCCTTTCCACTAGGCTCTCTTTCTTGTTCTCTTGTAGATGTATCACTTGTTAATACATTTGACCATTCTTTTTGTGTCTATTCCAAACTGTTATGCGTAAGATCTTACAAGAACGTGTGGGACTGCAGAAATGGTGTCGACCAAGAGATGAAATCACCGATTAGGTTCATAGCAAAGTTGTATAACTAAAATTGTAATGCTTTATTGTGGTGAATGTCAATGTATCAAGTATGCTACAGCTAAGACATTTCCCTTTTTTTTTTTTTTGGTGAGTCTCATACGAACTTAAGCATTGAATGATCAACTTTAGAGCTCCTTCGGTTTTCAATTTATTTTTCAGATGATTGTGGTTTAGGGAACTAATGTGGAGACCGTTCAAAATTTTGCATCAAAAGTTGGTATCGTCTATGAAAATAACAAGGTTGCTGTTAGAAGGACCTTCCACGAGGGTTAACACAACATTGATGGAAGTTTATGGGGAAAACATGTCCACAGACATCCATAACCACGAACCACCAGAAAGATATCACCAAAAAAGAGACGTTTTCGTCCTAAGAAGCATTTGGAGTCTTAGCACATGATCAATGTTATGAACCAAAACCACAAATAGAATAGCAACGGAATCGAATAGAAAAATAGAACACACAAATTTGCATGACTTGACTCAACAAGTAAATTTTACGTTTATAAAAAAATCGACAACAAATGTAAGAGAACGTTATCATTCTATCATATTATTACAATATTAATTGTGCCCGAATATCTTCTATCAACCAAATTTGATTTTCCTGAAGAAGATCCAAAATAAATAGAGCAAGAGTCAATTTCCACGAAGAGAAGACGTGGACGTCGGTCGAACTCAAAAGTTCTATTCCAAACACTTCTAAAGTGAAAGCGTTTCCCCAAAGTCCATTGTGTGTTGGAAAAAAACACCATTAATCAAGTTGGTGTAAATAAGTTGTTGAGATTTAAACGAGCTTTAAATCCACATATAAACACACACAATCAAAGAACATAAAGCAAAGAGAAAACAGTAAAGAACAAGACACACAGATTTGTTGAGTTTTTGTGGAGCCTAGTTTTTTGTGTTGATCCGGATGGTGACCCGACCCGGAATAATGTTGAACGTTTTTTGATGGAAAATTTTCTGAGGCTTAGTCCATGGAGCGAACGCTTGGGCCGGTAGGCCCAAGCCGTAGCGCTCATGGACAAGCCTCGTGGGGGTTCGGGGGCCTGCTTTGTGGCCCGGTGCAGAAGACATATAAAAAACCCGTTGTTTTGGTGATTAGGGTTTGTGATTATATTGTAGCCGCTCTTTGTAACTCTCCCTCTCAATAGTGAAATCTTTATAGCTTCGTGGATGTAGGAAAATTGCCGAACCACGTAAAATCTTTGTGTCCTCTGCTTTCTTATTTTTTTCATTGTTTTATGTTTTTGATTTGTTCTTCGATTGTGTGTGTTTGTCTGTGAGTTTAAAGCAAGTCTCAACAATTTTTACGTGGTTCGGTAATTTTGCCTACATCCACGAAGCTGTAGGGATTTCACTATTGAGAGGGAGAGTTACAAGAGCGGCTATAATGCACTTCCAAACCCTATTACTGCATTTATAAATGTATATAATTATATAATAATATATTATATCATTTGTGTCTCTGTTACAATACGGCGAAACTCAATGGTTCGAATGAAGAGAAAAAAAAGAAGAATTTTTAGGCTGGGATTGTAGTTCAATCGGTCAAAGCACCGTCCTGTCAAGGCGGAAGCTGCGAGTTCGAGCCCCGTTAGTCCCGACGGATTCCATAAATACATCAATTCATC
>JAHQCQ010043280.1:0-15157 GCA_023539305.1 Ilex asprella | reverse complement strand
AACAAATTAGAAATCTTCTCTACTTTGCTCCATTCTTCTTGAGAAGGACAATGTCTATAATTAAAATCACTCAACTGTAAATGAATAAATGCATGACGATAAAAAAGTGCACTATCAAGCATAATATAAGTTGAGTTCCATCTAGTAGGAACATCTCCTCGCAAACCTTTTTCACTCTCCAATGAAACTTGAGCAACACAATCCATGAACTTCTTTTTTCTTCCCGATGAACCTTTAACATATTTGATGCTTTCTCGAATTTTTATCACTGATTCATCAATTTCTTTAAGTCCATCTTGGACTATCAAATTAAGAATATGTGCACAACACCGAACATGGAAGAACTCACCATCCCTCAAGAGAGCATTTTTAAGGTTAAGTTGACTCTTCAACAACTCAACAAAACAATCATTACTAGAAGCATTATCCAAAGTCAAAGAAAATAATTTCCTTTCAATTCCCCAATCAATCAAAAATGTATAAATTTTCTCTGACAAGGCAATACCAGATGGGGAGGGGGCATGAGACAAAAGTTTAAAATTCTTTTCTGCAACTTCCAATCTAGATCAACATAATGGACTGTGAGAGAAACATATCCATCAGTCGATATAGAAGTCCACAAATCAGAGGTCAAACAAATTCTTCCAGGAAGGGAACTCAACACAATTTTAAGTTTATCCTTCTCTCTCTTATACATTTTTAACACATCTGACTTTGCAGTATTCCTAGAAGGCATCTTGATATTCTCATAAGCATACTTGGACATTGCTCTAATACCCTCATATTGGACAAATCGAAATGGTAAATCATGCTTAAGTATTGTCTCAACTGTTAACTCACGAAACTTTTCAGGATCAAATTTTGTAGATCGCATTAACATAGATCCTTGACCTTGACTTAGAAGTAATTGTCCAATATCCCTACTGTCTTTTTTCACACATTTTTCCATGTGAGTATGCATGTTACCAGTTCCATGACTAGAATCACATATATATTTGATACCACAAATATTACATGCAGAACGCTTCTTGCCGTCTGGATATTTTTCATTTAATTCTGTAAAATATTTCCATACTATTGAAGTCTTTTGTCGCTTACGATTAGATTTACCTTTTTCTGTAGTTGTACCAGTTGATGTATGTGTTGTTGGAGCTGCAACTACATTAGATTCATGCCCGACCTGATCTTCTTCATCAGAAATTATTATATTATGTTCGGAAGAATCCATCTGTTTAAGACAAAAAAATATAGTTAAATAACATAAATTGATTAAGTGAAAAACATTTGCAAAGAAAACAATTGAAAAATAATTGTAATTTGATCATTGATTTCCTAAAAACAGTCACATGCATCATTCCATTTAATCATGTTTTCAGTACTTTGGAATTCTAATCATATTACTTGCTAATTAATTCGTGGGAGAGATTCCTAAGTATGAGTTGACTGACAGTTTCTAAAATAATTTGAAATTTTAGATATGTGCAATATCCAAGTTGAAAGGTTCGCATTGAATTTAAGTTCAGATTGAGCTACTTATGATGAGTTAGTTACCTCTCAACACTTTTTTAACCAAATAATAAGATAAGGAATTGTACACTGTACATGCCTTCAAACAGCTACATAAGCCAATTTATCAAGTAAGTGCCAGAGAAAAGGGAACCAACGATCAAACTTTCATTTGAGAAAAATTTAAAAATTTATTTTCGTAACATTAATCAAAACACACCTAAACGAGTTATTGATTCGCCAGTGGTTAAATAAAATAACAGCACATGTTTTTTTAATATAATTAGTGAAGTCCAATCAAATGGTGCAGAATTATATTAGTTATTGACCAATAATTTGACGTAGTTGATGATGTTTGAAACTCTCTTCATACGAGTTATTGATTTATTTGATTACCAAGTGATATAAATGAATAGAGTTGTCCACGTCAAAACACCTAGTGAAGTCCATTCTGGAATATGGAATGGGATTCACTCCTGTAAAGGAGCAAAAAAACACAGAGATACTGGTGTTGATATCTTCAAACATATGACAAGTAAGAAACTAATGTTGATCTAACACAGATCTACTCGAACATTATAAAGATCTACTCGAACACAGATCTAAACAGATCTACTCGAACACAGATCTGCTCGAACGGTATTGCCACAGATTGACAGAGATTGCAAACGGATCTACGAGATTGCAAACAGATTCTAAAATCATTTTCTAGTAACTTCATTTTAAGAGGCGAAACAGATGGTCTCAAGACTCTCAATTAGAAATCTCCAACCAAACCACAACCGCCTTACATACAAAAAGCAAGGATAAAAAAACCATGATTTCATTTCCAAATACCAAAAAAAGGAATAACGTATGGGGCAAATTAGAAGAACTTGATTCTCCTGGGAACTTACATGGACTGAAAAGCCTTTCACAAGAAGAGCAGAACCCTATAATCAAGTCAGTTCTAACACAGATCTGCTCGAAGATTCACAGATCTAATTCAGATTGCAACTCGCAGCTTGTAACTCAGATCGCAACAATTGAACAACTCAGATCACAGCAACTCATCAACTCAAATCGTAACTGGCAGTCGCTGAGAGAGAGGGAGAGATAAAGAAAAAGAGGGAAAGAGAGAGGAGCAAAAGATGGAGGCCTGCTGGAAGCCTGGAATGGACTGGAGGCGCAGCAACAGCCGTTCAAGAATCTGCAAAAATTAGATTAGGGTTAAGAAAAAAATACCTTTATATATTTTCTATGTGACTTTTATTAAAAAAATGGTTATTTTTTTTAAAAATTATTATTTTATTAATTTTATTTAAACGAGTTAAACGGGTTGTAAACGGGTTAGTATGTCTCACCCGAACACGACCCGTTTATTAAACGTGTTAAACGGGTTGACCCGTTTATCACCCGAACCCGTTAAGGTCTCACCCAAACCCGTTTAATCAACGGTTAATCGTGTCGTGTTGGATTTTGACAGGCCTAGCTCCTGAAGTGGGCAAGGCCCTAGAAAACGAAGCCAACCAGCACAAAAGTAGCCCCGGGGTGATCCCTAAAAGTGATGAAGCTGAACCAATCGGGGGGATTAGCTAAGCGGCTCCCTCGGCGATGTAGTCTCAAGGATCGAGTCACCTTCGGCATCAGTAGCTACATATTTTAATCATCCAGGACAAGACTTAAGGGCCTGAGGTAGTTTGGTGACGAGGACCGACACCATAGAGTAGAAGTTCATGGAACCTAGTTGCTAAATAGCACAAAAATGAAGGAAATATACATGCAAAAGAAGTCGCAGTCAATTTTCTATTACCAAAAGGCGGGGCTTTGCCTCCCCGAAAGCTACAAAAGAGAAAAGTACAACTAAAAATGCAAAAACTAAAAAGAGCAATGCCGATTGTAGGATGGACTGACTATCTCGATCCCGACACCTCTTGAACGTCACTGACAGGGGAGTCGACGTCATTGATTAGAACAGGAACAGGAGGATCAACAGGGAGATCAATGGGTGTGTCGACATCGGCAGGAGGCACCTCCAGACTGAGAGGAGGGCCCATCATTAGGAAGGCGACATTAATTATAGTAAGGGGCACCAGGACAGAAGGCTCCCCCGAGCTCAGGACTTGTGCATTTGTCGCCTACTCATCATCAACCTCGACAGTAGCTCAGATCATCTCCTCCGAGGGCACGTACACGTGTATTTGGAACAGAGGAGAATGAGAGGGGATGTCTGCCTCTCGTAGCGCGGCGTCCCAGCCAGCCTTAAAAAACTCTTTTTTATTCTCGTCAAGGGCGACGAGGACGTCATCAGCACACTGATTATGAATTTGCTCCTCAGTCATTCGGCTAGCCACAGACGTAGTCCTCAACCTTTTGAGCTCCTCCGTCAGCGCCAAACAATTTGCTCTGTTGCCGCCGCCCTCTCCTCGGCCGCAGACAGGCGTTGCGTCTGCTCAGTAATTCTTTTCTCTGCATCGGCGACGTTTGCACTCAGCTTTTCAGTGCTAACCTTCGCGGAGTCGGCGTCCTTGAGTAGTTGTGCAATTTGAGCCCCCTGGGCTGCCAAAGTATTATCCATGACAGCCACTTCTTCCCTAGTAGTGGCCAGGGTAGTCACAGCTTCCTGGTGCTTCTGTTTCTCGGTGTGATAACGAGAGTTTATCATCCACACCTGCTGAGTGGTCTGCAGGGGAAAGGGAATTTGCTATTAGCAAAACCCGAAAAGGAAAGCAAGGAAAGAAACAGAAAAGGAGCTGCACTTACCACCAGGGCATTTTGAATGATGGAGCGACAGAGCCCGTTTGTTGACCGCTCCTGATGAGCCGCCATGTCGGCGTCAAAGTGAAGTGTTTCACTCATGGCGAAGTCCGTGTGAACATTGTCAACTAGGGAGCTGTCCACCCGGACCACCCTGTTCATATTATCAATGGCGCGGGGACGCCATTCTACTGTAGCCGTCGTCGGCGTCGGGGGATGGGGGACTTGCTGTCGTGGTGGAGGGGAGCCTATACCTCGGCCCCTTGCGCCCTGTGGAGGAGCAAGCATAACGCCTCGACCAAGGTCGTCATGCCGTTGCTTGACCCTCTCTTCCACCTCAGGAAGAGGACCTCGATTACGGACCAGGCCCTAACCAATGGGCCTTGGTACAAAAGGGGGAGTGTTGGAGCCGACTCCTAGGGGAGGTGGTGGAGTGCTGCCTAATCCCCTGCCCCTTTTGGAAGCCTCGGTTTCTCTCAGGGCTTGCCTCCGCCTCAAAAAAACAAGATCAATTCGAGGACCCATCGCAACTTCAAGTGCGTCCTAGTTTTGAGAGAACTTCTTGTACCTAGGCGTATAGCCCAAGAGTCTATGGGCAGCTCAGACAAGTTGGTCGCCGGTGTATCCCCAGATAGTTGTTAGATCTACAAAGTTGACAAGGCGCCGAGAGGGTTGGGCAGCTTCGATATTGGAAACGTTTGCATAAAGAAGAAAACAGGATGTTAACACTTGAACAAGTACTCAAAAGAGTTAAAAGCAGTAAAAAAGGAGGGGGGCCGACGTACTGGTTGTTCGCCAATGCTTTGGGCAGGACAAACCATCGTACTCAGGGCCAACTCCCCTTTTTCAGTCGCCGCTAAAGATCAGTAGGTCGTCCCTATATCCCTTATCGGAGTCAAGGAGATGGGTCACAAGGTACATGGAGGTATCCCTTGCCTTGAGATAGAAATTCTGTTGGGGCATCACCCTCATCAACGTATAACAAAAGAGGATGTCCTCGTGGCCGAGGCGGACATGAAAACGCCGATTAAGCTCTAACTCCCCCATTATGATCCTAAAGACGTTGAAGCAACATTGGTTGGGGAAGAAGTGGAACCTAGAGAGGAACTAGAGTAACAGCGGGGGAAGGGGAACCTGATTCCACCTTCCATGTTCGCCTTGGCGTAAAGAGGCATTGCGTCCTTAGTGCCGACGTTAAGGTGGTGGGTATCCCACTTAAATTCTTCAACGCCGACCTTGGGAGGTATGTTGTAGAGGGTTTTGAAATTCCTGATTTGCTGGTCGCCTTTCACCATAAACTTCCTCTGTTTAGAGGTGCTAGCCTCCTCGGCCCCGGCTGTAGGTCTGCGCCTGGAACTAGTGTTTTGGGCGTCGATGCCTAGTCGGCGTCTGACCATTTTCTTTCCTACGAAAATGGTTGTGTTTCTGGGTACGAGTCCTAAAGGTCTTCTAAAGCTAAACAGAAGGCTAAAAGGGAAAAGGACCACCGGTCATCGAAAGCTGGAAAGGTAAACAAAGAAACAAAGAGAAACGATAGAAAGGAGGGTTCGAACAGAAACTCACCGAAAAGATGAACGAGGATGAGACAGCTTGGGAACGGCTGGTTCCTTCGTTAAAAAATCTGGAGATCAAGGCCGAAAATGGCTTCGTTCTGATGGTGACTGGGAAACGGACTTCTGGTGCTTGAATGCAGTAATTTATCCGATGAAGGCTCTAACGGAAGGTTCTTTGGATTTGCAAGGCAGGAAAAATGAAGGAATGAGGGGAGGCTCTGGTTATATAGTGCCTGTCTCCCATCATTTTGCACGAAGCACGAAAAGGCGCATTTAATGCGCACGTTCCTCACGAGACGGATAACGGTTGGGAGGAATGGTGAGATGGTTGAGGGTAGTTACCAAACCCTTAACCTTCTGACGACACGTCTCCCCTGTGTCAGAAGATCAAAGGGCTGGGGGCAGTTGATGGGACATTTCTGGAGTATGCTAGATGAACGATACGTGTCCTCGGCATAATCAGTACCTCAACCCGCATAGCGCCACGTGTCCTCGGCGCTTATGATCCATCGCTGCCGAGGGGTACAATACTTGGTGCCGAGGGACCCCTGATCTGCATGACAGACACGTATCCCTCGGATCACAAATCTCTCATCCGAGACAAGCCAAGCCCTCGGCGCTGAGATGTGTGCTATGATGTACTGCAACTTCTGCAGTCTATTGATTGACAGATGACTAGCCTAATCTAGGACAAGTTAGCCATCATAAGGGCACTTTGCTTAATGGTGTTAGGAGGTCTGAAGACGCAGAGTACTCAACAAAAGAGGGATAGACATGTGGCAGACGGTGTCAGGATAGACAAAAGAAGGTATGGTTACCTTTGTACATTCGGACTGACTCAAGGTAGCGTTTAATAAATCCTTCTCCTGACAAGACGTCACTCAAGGCATGGAGGCTGAGAAGTGAAAGCATTAAATGCTCCCATGACAGAGCATTTAATGTGCCCTCGCCAAGAAGAGGGTAATAATTGCTTGGCAGACCAAGGGGAAGACATTAAATGCTCAGAAAGCCCGAACATTAATAACGAAAGACATTCCCCTCACTTTTCAAAGGGGCACACTGCCCAATCTCTGATGAACACCTACTGCATAGACTGACAAAAATGATGAGATTTTGAAGGTATAAATAGCCCTAAAAAACACATTGCAAAGGTATGCAAAATCTCCTCACAAGAGCCATATAGTGTATTAGCATTCCGGCCCCCTTTTAATGTATTTCTTCTGTGTTCAGGGACCCTCGGTATCCTTCCAGGACCGTTCAAGAGACCCTTGAGACAATTCTTCACCACTCCTTAGGCCTTCTCAACCTATTCCAGGTGGTGGGGATTCCCCGGTGCGTCGACGTGATCGCGTTCGCCATGGGAGGGATCTGTTCTAAAAAACATTGTGCTAAAAATTGCCCGCACAAAAAGTAAGTTGGAAAATAATAAGAAACTACAGTAGAAAGAGGGAATAAAACAGAAGAAAAAGGTAATATGGTCAAAAACTTCAAATAAAATTCAAACAGAGACGCATTCTTGTCAAAAATAAAACCGAGAAGATGCTACTTACAATTTTTTCTTTCAAGACATACAAGGAATCATTGTGGTGCCACAACCTACTGCGTCTTCCAGGCTCCTTGG
This sequence comes from Ilex asprella, assembly GCA_023539305.1. Classification (NCBI taxonomy): domain Eukaryota; kingdom Viridiplantae; phylum Streptophyta; class Magnoliopsida; order Aquifoliales; family Aquifoliaceae; genus Ilex; species Ilex asprella. The sequence continues at coordinate 7,741 of JAHQCQ010043280.1, read as the reverse complement.
GTGATTCTTGGCGAATAATTTCTCTTCCCATGTCTTGAAGTAATTGATGCATCATTAATTTATTATCTTCTTGGATTGTTAAGAGACATCTATCAATGAGATTTTGAATCCCAATTGCAGTGTAGAGACCACATTCATCTAATACACTGATCGAAAAATCTGTCTTTCCCAATAAAGAAACAAGCAATATGCAAAAATAAATTCTTGTCGTGGTCATCTTGCAAAGTGTCATGGCTTATCCTGAGTTTGTTCAATATTTGAGAATAAAAAATTACTTCCAATTTATCTAATGCACTTTCCCATACATCTAATCCTTTTCCAGATAAAGAAGAACCTAATAAAACTCAAGAACACCTGAAAAGAATATTGACTGTTGGCAGATGAGACTTCTCGGGTTTGCACAAAATCCATTTAAGAAAGCTCTAAGAGGCAAGAACCAAAAAGTGCTAGCAATGTTTCTGTTAATGTTTATCAATGAAAGAGGAAAAATATGTTTATTAAGAGTAATCAAATCTGTATTACAGACTCATTAAGAAGATAAACTACGCAATAATAGTCTCATATACTAGGGCAAAACATAATAACATAAATGACTAATCTACACCAAAAGCTAATATACTGGATTACTCTAACATCCCCCTTAAACTCATGATGTGATGGCATCCAACATCAAGAGTTTGCCAAGAAGAAAGCAAGAGCGGGCGATAATGTGAGATTTGGTGAAGAAATCTGCCAACTGCATTGTTGCAAAAAGATATAGGAGAGAGATCGTGCCCAACTAAAAATGATGGCGGACGAAGTGACAATTAATCTCTATATGTTTGGTGCACTCATGAAACACCGAGTTGTGAGTAATCTGGATAGTACTGGTGTTATTACAATACAGAGGAGTAGGAGTAGTCAAAGAAATGCCAAGATCAGCAAGCAACCAACGCAACCAAACTATCTTTGTTGTGGTAGATGTCATAGCACGATACTCAACTTCAGTAAATGATCGAGCTACAACAGTTTATTTCTTGCTTTTCTAGGAAATAAGAGGATAACCAAGAAAGAGACAAAAATTGGTGGTGGATTTGCGATCCCTAGAGTCACCAGCCCAATCCGCATCCGAGTAAGCACAGAGCTCCAGAGACGAAGAGGAAGAAAATAATAAATTCTGATATAACGTACCTCAGAATTATTGAAGAATCTGAAGAACAACAGACCAGTGAAGTGTGGTAGGAGCAGAAACAAACTGACTAACCACATAAATCACATAAGCAATATCTGGACGAGTAACAGTAAGATACACTAAACTCTCAAAAATAGTACGATATAAGATATGATTAGACAGTAGAGAACCATCAGAGGAAGTATACCGAACATTGAGCTCCAAGGGTGTGTCAATTGTTTGGGTATCCGATAAGCAGGCTCGCTGAATAACATCTGAGGCATATTTTGACTGAGAAAGAAGATATCCCTTAGGAGAGGAAACAACCACAATCCTTAAGAAGTATCGAAGTGGACCCAAATCTTTCATCTCAAAATAATCCTATAACTGGGTTTTCAACAACTGAATTTCGACATTGTGATCTCTTGTAATAATCATGTCATCCACATAAAGTAATAGAAGAATGAAATCAGAAGAAGTAGATCAAAGGAAGAGAGCGGAATCATGATCACTAGCAGAGAAGCTTAAATCACATATGACTAAAGAAAATTTTGTAAACCATGCTCTCAGGGCCTGTTTGAGACCATACAAAGCCTTGTGAAGTTTGCACACATGACCTGGATTACAATACAACGAAGGAAGAGAAGTCATATAGACCTCTTCAGATAAATCACCATGAAGAAAAGCATTTTCACATCCATCTGAGATAGGCTCCACTGACAAACAGCTGCCACAATAATTACTGTGCGAATCGTGGTCATCTAAGCCACTCGAGCAAATGTCTCATCATAGTCAAGTCCATACACTTGAGCAAATTCCTTGGTCACTAATCTAGCTTTGTACCTTTCCACAGAACTATCAAATTGAGTTTTGATTTTATAAACCTACTTACAACCAATGAGGCGTTTACTAGGAGGTAAAGGCACTAACTCCAAAGCTCGAGTCTTATGTAACGCAGAAAGCTCCTCATCCATAGCCTGTTGCCAAAAAGGATCAAGTATTGCCTCCTTATAGGAGGTTGGTTCAGACAGAGAATGTATAGAAGTCAGAAAAAAGCAAAAGTCAGAAGAATAACAAGAGTTTGACCAACCAAACCTGTCAGGACACTTTCGGGTGCACTGAGGGTAACGGGGAGTGTGATATACGGTGTCAGAATTTGATTGGGAGCCAAGAGGTGCAGATAAAGGCACAACATCTATGGAGGAGACAATGAGAGTCCTGCGAACATAAGTATGTACATCGGGGGACGAGTAATAGACAAATCAAACAAAGAGGAAGAAGAAGAGGAGAGAAGATCAGCCACAGTCATATTACCAACATAAGAATCTGTAGAAACATTAGAAGGAAAGAGATCAAGATAGATAAGATCAAATTTATACACAGATGAAGATTTAGATGGAATAGAGAAAAAATGAATATGCTCCATAAAAATAACATGACGAGAGACATAGAGTTTCTGTGTACTAGGGTCATAACACCGAAATCCCTTTTGGCCCTCACCATAGCCAAGAAAAATACATAAGGCTGAACGAGCCGAGAGTTTGGTACGATTAACACTAGGTAGCAGAACAAAACATGTATATCCAAACACACGTAATGAGAAATAGTCAGGTGTCTTACCACATAATTTTTCAAAAGGTGAGACACTAGAATTAAGGATTGTAGGAATGCAATTAATCAGATGAACTCCTGTAAGAACTACTTCTCCCCAAAAAGTGCTAGGGACACTGGATGACAATAACAGAGAACGAGTGGTCTCAATAATGTGATGATGTTTGCGTTTAGCCATTCCATTCTGAGCAGGTGTGTCAGTACAAGAAGATGGAAAGTAGTACCATCAGATTTTAACAAATCACAAAAAACACTAAAAGAATATTCTCCACCTTGATCGTAGCGGAAATATTTGATGATAGAAGAATATTGAGTATACACCATAACACGAAAGGTAGTGAAAATGGAAAAGAACTAAGACCTATGTGTCATTAGATACACCCAACAATATCTGGTATGATCATTAATGAAAGAAACATAATATCTAGACCTCCCTTTAGTTGCAAAAGGAGCTGGTCCCCAAATATCATAATGTACAAGATCAAAAGATGCAAGAGAACGGGAATTACTTTTATTAAAAGGTAGTGCAGTAAATTTAGTCAACTTGTAGCTACTACAATCTGAAATATCATGACACTCTAAACTACCCAAACTACCAGTAGAAACTAAAAATTTTAAACGAAAATAAGAAACATGACCTAAACGAGAATACCATAAATAAAAACTAGACGATTTTGGACTCAATTGAAAAGAAGATAAATCAACAGTGGATGCAACAATTTCAGGAACATGAAGTTCGTCCAACACATATAACCCTCCATTTCTATGGCCTGTCCCAATCAACTTCTTGAATCCTGGATCCTGCACAACACAACCAGTAGAAGAAAAGTGGACTGAGAATCCTGAATCAAACAACTGACTAACATATATTAAATTTAAGGTAAGTTGAGGAATATAGTAGACATTAGGAAGTATAAGCTGGGAAGACACGATAGTTCCAACACTAGCTAAAGACATTTGAGTGTTATTGGCTGCAAGGACAGATATAGAGGGACGAAAAATAATAGAAACAAATAAAGAAAAATTACTAGTCATATGATGGGTGGCTCCTGAGGCAAAAACCTAGGCAGTTCGAGATATACCTGAAGGACCTATAGTAAATGAACCTGTGGAGGGAAAAACTGATAGGACACTTGGTTGATGAAGAGAAAGAAGCTTCTGCAACTGATCAGCTATCATAGTCATGCTGGGAGCTAATGAGAGTGTCTCATCCACTAGTGAGACAACTGTGACTGTATGACGATCTTTGGACTTAAATGGCTGATGTAAGGCCCCCTTAGCATTCTTGTTCACCAATTTAGGACATTGAGCCTTCTAGTGACCCTTCTCATGACAAAAACTATATTCATCTGAAGCAGCTCGACCCTGATATTTAGTCTGTGAGTGAGAAGTCCCTCTGGGTGGTACAACCAGTACAGTCTGATTAGGCAATGTAAGAAGACCTTTTCTAGAAAGAGTCTTAAGACGAACTTCTTCAGCCAGAAGTTCATTCACTACTACATCAACTGTGGGAAGTGGGAGACGATGGAGAATAAAACCACGAAGACCCTCAAAGTCATCTCTAAGAGCCAAAAAAAATTGTACCAACCGCTACTCCTCCCTAAAAGTACAATATACCATATGAGTACTCAATTCAGCAGGTTCAACAAGTGCTAACTGATCCCAAAATCCAGTCATAACCGAGTAAAACTTCTGTATGGTCTTATCACCTTGACGTGCAACTCGAATTTCATGTTCTAGCTGATATCTCTTTGCAAAATTAGACTGAACAAACAATGTAGTTAAATAATCCCAAATTTTTTTGGTTGTGTTAAACTTAGTCAAATGCACACCAATAGTCTGATCAACTGAATTGTTAATCCAGGTGATGATTTTAGCATTATTGACTTCCCAGGTATTCTTTAACTCATCATATTTCTCTACCTTCGAATCTGTTGGACCTTGCAAAACACCACTAACATAACTCCACATCTTTTTCCCTAATAAAAAATTCTTCATAACATAAAACCAATATATAGGGCTGTCAATTTTTAACCTGGAACACGAACCCGACCCGAACCAAACCCGACACGAACTCGAAAAAAACACGATTAGTTGACACGGTAATAAATAGGTCAAATTCAGGTTCGACACGAATAACACGATTAATGGGTACTGTAGATAAAAAATAATTATTTAATGAGTATTATATTCTTAAATAAGAATTTTATAATTTTTTAATAATTTTTAAATAATATTGTATTAGTTGTTGTCAAATTAAATATTTTTTTATTAACACGAATATTGACCCAAACCCGACACGTACCGAAATGACACGACACGAAAAAAACACGATAAAAAATGACACGACACGAAACTGACCCGACCAGACACGTTTGACACCCCTACCAATATACGTAATTTTCACCATTTAATCTGACACTAATAGCTTGAAGAGAATCAGAATGTCCACTTGTCATAATGTTAACAAATGGTCAACGCTCTCAACAAAATAATCCAAATAAAAGCAAAAAACAACAACAATCCAGCAACCCAACAACAATCCAGCAACCCAACCAATTAGAGCAATAAACAACCACTTTTCAAATCCAACCACAGAATAGCAATCTCAAAACAATCGCTGCACCGTGAAGACAAGGAACAGTTCACCGAATGCACAATAACAACATAAAACAATCAGCCCACACACTAGAAAGCCAAGCAAACATTCACAACATAGACCAAAGGGGCAGTCGGTGCACTGTGAGGAGGGAGGTGCAAAAGGGGGCAGTCGGTGCACAACCAAAGCCAAGAAATCAGAGAAACAAGAAACCAGATGAGCAAGAAACCAGAAGTCAGACCACCGAATAACCCCAAATCACACAAATCTCATCCCAAATCAACTAAACTACCTTAGTCGCACCTCTCTTGGCTGATTAGAACCAAAGATTTTGGTTGACAGTGCCAGGTATAGCAGATCGAAAGATCTATACATATTTTTCCAAAAATATTTAAAAATTAGAAACCCTTACCAGATGAACTCAAAACAACAAGAGAAACACACCAGAGAGAAGCCCATGAAGAGTCGATCCTGATGATAGGATCCACGGTCGGAGACTGTCATCATCGCTGGCGATAACATCATGATGACATCAGTGGCCGTTTATAGTCGAGTTCACCAGGTCTTCACATCGGGTTCACTAGGTCTATTTCCAGAATTCAATCAAGAATTATTATTTAGGTTTAAAATCAAAACTCTGATACCATGTTAATGTTTATTAATAAAAGAGGAAAAATATGTTTGTTAAGAGTAATCAAATCTGTATTATAGACTCATTAAGATGATAAACTACACAATAATAATCTTATACACTAGGGCAAAACATAATAATATAAATGACTAATCTACCCCTAAAACTAATATACTGGAGTACTCTAACAGTTTCAAGTTTTAAGGTGTTGTAAATATAGGCATTGGTATGAAATGTGAATGAACACAGCTCTATATGTAATATGGATTACAAAAATAAAAGTCAATGAAACCTATTAAAAAAGCAGAAAATTGGGTGATCAGGCAAAACATGCTTCCATGTCTTGAACAAAATTTCATTATTGCACCTAGCATAGTTGTGATTGTATGGCAAAGTTTATGGTTGCGTCAGGGTCATTTTGCACCCTACCCAATTTAAAAATCTCACTGTGCCCCATTTGTAACAAAACCATATCGCGCCCTCAATTTTCGGAATTTGTTCTATTTGCACATTCCTGTCTCGTGCCGTCAAGTATTTTGACAGAAAAATGTCATGTGACATATAATATGATTATTTTCTGGGAGTCTATATGTAAATTCCAATATTAACCACGCTGAATGTGCCAATTCTGGTTACAGATAATTCTAACCCAGATCAATATCTCTATTATCATTAAAAACAATCCTAACCCACCTTTGATAAACTCTTTCTGATTAAAATAATACTATCCAATCAAGCTCTCTATCCATTACAGTCAAAGGAAATGAAAAAGACTAACCTTAACGATTGGAATTTGTCCACCAAAAATAAGGGCAGCATCCATCTGATATTCAATGTGACAGTGACACCATAAGTATCACGTAATAACACCGTCTAATAAATGGATACCACACAGTTTAATAACCACTTCCACCGTATAACATGAAAACTAACAAGTACCTCATTTTTATACATACCGTCCATTTATCCATTCGATGATTTCTTATTAGAAGTAACACGTCACCACCAACACGTAGTATCTATTGGAGAAACCTACCCTGGATGATGTTGGCATCGAACTCCTTGAAAGTCTCCACACAATCAATCCTTTCAATGAAAAACATTTTCAGGTGTAGCCTGCCGTAACTCCTCAAGAGTACCGACCAACTAACGTCACCGGAAAACACAATCGGAATGGCAGATTCAAGGGTATTGAGCACCGAATCAAGGTCTGCCTTATTTGGGAGTAAATATTCATTGTAACGGTGACACCACGTTATTATTGTCATGTGGTGTCACCATCTAATTAGAAGACAACAAATAGGAAATGTAGATCGCACTAATCCTATGTGTTGTTGAGTGGATGTGGTGGTTATTAGTAGTTATGAAAATAATGGGGTTCACTTTCCTTATTTGTTGTCTTCTAATTGGATGGTGACAACACGTGGCAGTGATGACGTAGTGTCACCGTTATATTTAATATTTACTCCTTATTTGGGTATTCTACGAGTTGGAAGGCGTGTTTGGATCCCCACTATCAAGACCCCTTTTTTTGGGAATTTGAGAGATAGATTTGCGAATTTAACAGTGTAGTGTTGTGCTGGTGATGAAGTCGCTCATGGCCGTGGGTGTTTTCGTCAATGGCAGTTTTGTGTGTTTGTTCGTCCATGATTGTTGTGTGCGAGTCAGTATGAAAGAGCAGAGAAAGAAGAAAGAACAGAAAACTTGAGGTGAGCGGGGTTAGCGGTAGAAGTGCAACTGCCAAACCCTG
>JAHQCQ010043279.1:0-15180 GCA_023539305.1 Ilex asprella | reverse complement strand
ACAGCTTTTGCAATGGTTGTTTTGCCTATTCCACCGATGCCATAGATCCCAATTATGCGGACACCACTTGATCCAAGTTTTAATAACGTATGTATGTCATTGACACGAGAATCGATTCCAACTGGATGCTTGGCAACATTTAGATAGACATGATTCACTTTACGCAAAACCTCCTCAACAATTGTTTGAATAAACTTTGATTGATGCCTGCAATTTTGATTCAAAGAACCAAAAAAATAACAAAAATTGACAAGTTGAAATTTCAAATAACTACCGGGAAACACACTCAATTGGATGCTAATTTCTCATTACTAGAAACTATATTTACTGTTTTTAAAACTCTTAAAACATGAAACTGCTTCAAAGTAAAACTTTTAAAAAAAATAATTCTTAGATATTTTCTTTTAATGTTGTCAAGTAGATAGGTATTATTTTGATACACTCAGTCTGCAACAAAACATGCCCACACCCCCACCCCCAAACAACTAGAGATAGCAAGTGCACGAGGAACTGAAGAAGGCTAGCATGGATTACGCACCTATTTTCAAGACTTTGCAAATTCCACCCTGATAAATTCGCAACTTCATTAAGTGCAGCTCTCCATCTCTCCACCTTCTCCATATCGGCCACAAATCGCTCTTCGTGTCTAAAAAAGGCCTCTGCAAAGGGCCCCGTTTGCCTACGTACAATAGATGGTTCAACATCGTAATATACTGGAAGAACCAACTGCCCTAGTGTCTTTCTACATTCGAGGATCATCTCTAGCTCTTCCAGGCACCATGTGGATGAAGCATAGCCTTTTGACAATACGATAATAGAAATCTTGGACTCTGGAATTGCTTTTAGTAGTTCCAATGAAATTTCTTTTTCACGTGGTAGTTCATCATCATCCCTAAAGATGTGAATATTAGCTTGAATCAAAGCTGTTTTGAGGTGATCAGTGAAGTTGTCACATGTATCTACACCTCGAAAACTAAGGAAGACGTCGTACTTCCATGGAGGTGACGAAGACAAAGAACAAAGAGAACGGCCATCTTGAGTGCTTTTACTAGCCATGGACAAACTCAAGACCGGATCAGATTGATGAAGAGCCAATTCACCATCTGGATGAACTGGTAGAGCAAGATAGATATAGTCAATGGATTCCACAGGAATGTATAGAATATTTCTTTGGTCATGCAGTAGAATATTGCGAAGGGAATGAATTGTCAAATTGGACCGCGTGCCATGTCTTCCCAGATTTAGACTTTTCGGCGTACGTGAATAGTACCTTTTGAATTATTGCTTAATCAAGTTTCAAGTGGTGCCAAGATCCACTTTGAGCGACCCTGGGATTTAATATTTATTAATTAGTAATAATCACGTGTTTGAAGGCATTGTACAACATCATATTTTAAATAATAATTTATTTTTTTATTTCTTTTTTAATTCTATAATTTAAAATTAAGGTGGATGGAGAAAAAATAAGAGATGTAAAGAGAGCGAAGAGAGGTAAATGTAGATTAGTAGGAATATAGTTGTCCAATTTGGTGGCTGTTTAAAAAAAATAATCGTTTTGAGCGAAAACAAAATTTGGGATGAGTTTTGTACCATTTGACCAAAATAGACAAAAATTAAATTAATCTTAACCGTTGTTCTATTTTATAAATTGAGAATTCCAACTTTTTAACAGTAATATTAGACATATTAGAGACTAAAAAAATACTAATGTATTGAATATTTTATTGATTGGCGACTAAACAGCATGGTCTATTATTTTTGTGAGAGACTGTTAACGACCAGCTAATTAGAAAAATAAATAAATCAAACATGGTGTCAATTACGCGTCTTTTGTAGTCACGGTTATGACATAAAATCATAATGCACGTAAATACTTGCAAATGAAAAGAATCGAGTTAATTACGATATTTTTTGTGTGATTTAAACATGAGATTTAATTATTGATTGAGGTCGTCTAGTGGGATATTGGCCGAACTTTTCACCCTGAAGTTGAAAGTTCAAGTCTTGGAGTCCACATTGAGTCTTGAAGTCCATATAAAGTTAGTACTTGGAAATTATTAGAAATAATTTTCCGTGGGAATGATACTCTACTTATCACTTTATTACTTGTTGATCGTGTATACTTGCACATAAATTGTCAATATCTAATTTGGACAACACTACCATGCCATACATGGAAAGACTCAAGCATATATACAGAAGATGTGTTCTTATTATTAAAATCAGATACATTGTCATTACATTTATCTTAAAGAGTCCATCGCTCATATATCTCTTGCCTACATAAATCTCACTCTTGATGAGTAAAAATTTGTCGGACTCAAAAACCAACCTAAAACCCTTCTTACTCAACAACGATCCAGACACAAGATTCTTTCGAATTTTTAGAACATGTAACACATCATTGAGAGTAAGTTTTTTTTCCCAGAAGTCATCTTCAATATAACCTTTCATTTATCTTCAACTTTGGAAATAGAGGAATTTCCCACGAATAGTTGTTCTCCATTATTAATTATTTTATATGAAGAGAACATCTTCTTATTCGAACATATGTGTCTAGTGCCCCCAGTGTCCACCCACCATTCCATGGTATTTCCCACCAAGTTCACTTCGGATACTACAACAGAAAAACTCATGTTAGAAACATTTTCAAAAAAAAAATTTACCTCGATTATTTTGGCTTGGGCAGCCTTCCTCTTATGATTCTCTTGTGCTTTACGATTTTGACAATCATTTGTACGATGTCTCGATTTATTGCACACAAAGCAGTTGTCTTTGAACCTTTTGGAATCACCATCACTGGCCCCTTGTTGGCCAACATTCTTCCTTTTCTTGTTGATTTTTATGTCCCTCTTCAATCACATGTGCCTTTGACTCTATGGAATGATAACCAACTTTCTTTTCGGAGACTCTATTGTCCTCCTCAATTCTCAATCTCACGATCAAGTGTTCAAGTTTCATTTTTTTGCGTTTGTGCTTCAAATAATTTTTGAAGTCCTTCCAATTTGGCGATAATTTCTCAATAATTGCAGCCACTTGAAAAGATTCACTAAGCACCATCCATTTGACATAAATCTCACGTAGGATCACTTGAAGATCTTGAACTTGACTTATTATAATCTTGGAATCCACCATTTTGTAATCAAGGAATCTGTCCGAATTTCTTCATTCCGGCATCATCCTTGTATTTTCTATCCAAAAATTCTCACAGCTCTCTAGTCGTCTTGATTGGACTATACACATTATATAATGTGTTATCCAATTCATTGAGAATATAGTTTTTGCATAAAAAATCAGAATGCTTCCATACATCCACCGCAACAATAACTTGACGGTCGGTCTCATTCTCACTACAAACAGGAGCATCATCTCGAAAAAACTTTGCAAGATTCAACGTAGTGAGATAGAACAACATTTTCTGTTGCCATATCTTGAAATTGTTCCCATTGAACTTTTCTAAAATCTAATTTTCGGTACCCGTTGGATCGTACTGGTTTGGATTTTTGCTTTCTTTCAGTCCGAAATTGAGTTGTGTCTATTCATAGAGAACAATTACATAAGTGGTGTCTACTGACTGCATGTATCTGCTGGGTTGCATCCGTTCATATGGTGGCTAATCCGGACAGTCACCATTCTCTCTATAAATAACTTAGTCACATAATCATATTGCATCCAATTCATCAAATACATTAGTAGTCATTTAAGGCAGTCTCATACAACATTCAAGCAGTCTGTATTTGGAGAGTACACAACACAATTGTTGGTTTGTTGGACAAGTAGATTGGAGTGCTAGTTCTACTCGTGTAAAGATCATTATATCCTGGGAGGCAGCCGCTCGATATTCCATAAACACCGTGTGTGAGGGCGGAATCTATCTTAAGAACATAGTGTCAAACACTAGTTTTGATCTACATCAACTTCAAAAACAGTTCTTATTCTGCAACCGGGTTAGTATTTATATTGGTTTAATAAACAGTTACGTGTAACTGTTTGCTGTTACTGTTTCGTTAAGATTAAAGTAACTGTTTTATATTATATGTAACTATTTCGCATTTGATTATTACTGTTTTGTTATACATTACATGTTTCAAATCAAAAATTTTAATAAATAATTTTACTTTATTTGAAATACCCCAAACAACATAGGCCACCTTGCTCTGATACAAATTGTTTAGACCAAAGCACTACTATTACACTAAAACCTATAGACCTTAGTGAAATCGCAACTTCTTAAACCATGGTAGCATAGGGCCCTATGCCTATATGTACTACAAGTGGGCCTGAGGGGCTTCGTAATGCGCACTTGGTGCACCGGCATGATGGACTGTCAAGCACCGATGCCACGCCCACATGTGACAAGGAGTTCATAGGGTGATCACTAACACCCCATGAGGCCAACACTCTTCTCTCATTTCCTTCTTAGTCTCGTCTCGCAGTTCCCATAGCAAAACGGAAGCCGCCAGCTCCCACCAGCACTGGTACCAATAACTACAACGCACCCAACCCCCTGCCCCACGAGCACATTAACACAGTTCGAAAATAAATAGAGTGACATATACACACACACACACATAGAGAAACCGAAAAAATCAGAAAAATGAAACCGCTATCTCTGCCTTCAAAACACTCAAATTCTGTCCTATCCTGCCACACTCTATTTGAATTCACCAATGCCACACGCGATTCAAAGTCTTGACCAATAGCAATGTGACTCAAACGAGTTGTATCCGACTCGATACCATCTATTTCGAGAGTGATACAAATCTGTGTAAACAATGAGTATCAGTTGGCTTGTGGTTACTCGAAGACGTCTAAGAAGACTCAATGTGTTGCTCGAGTCATCGTTCTACGATGTTGTCATATCATTTTGCGACACCATAATATGACTGCAATCTCTTGTCACATCCAATTCCTTCTATCTAGAATTTTGTGTGTATATACCGTTCTACAGTGCCTCAATGTCTTGCGGGTCGCTAATTGATGCCACAACCTAAAACCATAATACTACAACTCTTCAACTTCACATTTGCCTCGTTAAAGAGCAAAAAGAGAAACAAAATGGTTAGTGAAGGAGCGTAGCAAACTTTTGGAGCAACAAAAACAGAAAGAAGAAGCCGAGTAGGACCAGCCTAGTATGGATGAGATGATTGAATATCTTTTTCTTTGTTAACTAGAGAAGGAGATATTTTCTCCTTTTATAAGGATTACAATGAGTATATTTTCTACGTATAGAATTCAACCAATGACAAAAATGGCAACAATATTAAAAGGAAAAATCCAGCTGAGAGTCTAGCTATATGAGACATAAAGTCTAGCCATATGAGACAGAAAATCTTGGAGCATAATTGGAGATCTGCTAAGCACAGAATTTGCTGCATGTTTTGCTGCTTTGAATTGACCTTACGCCTTTGATCAAAAAAAAATTGACCTTACGCCAATTGACTCATGCGTGATTTGCTCTTTAGGGTCCGTTTGGGTAAGAAAAAAAAATGATGAAAAATAAAAATGATAAAAAATAAAGTGAAGGAAAAAAAATAATAAAAAATATATTTGCATGCATGTATTTGGTGATAATGAATAATTTACGAGAAAATTTTTAAAAAAATTCTTTCTATTGTTTGAAAGAAAGAAAAGTTATAATAATTTTTTTATAGTTGTCTAAATTACCCTTAATTATATTAAATCAGTCTAAAAGGAAAAAATATGCAATTATAATTGAAAGTTAATTTTTTTTAAAAAAAAAAGTGGCTCAAAACCGAATTCTAGAACAATCACCAGCACAAAGGTCTTTGGACAAAATTATATGATTAATCAAATTCATACTGAAATATTTTAAAATTAATAACTAATAAAATCTTTTAAACAAATAATGGTAAAATGGGAAGCCAGTTATAGATCATAATTTTTTTGCATTTGCTTGTATTTTTTACGAGAAAAAAAAAAGTTGGTTATTTATGAGAAATTTCGAGTATAAAAGAAAATTATTTTTTCTATCATTTTTCTTTTCATGCTAATCAAACATATGAAAATTTTAAAAAATTTCTCATTCTTATATTTTCTACCTTTCTTCCGTTAAATAAATGGAGTCTTAGATTTTTGTGCTCTTCTCTTTATTCAAGACATGATTGTGTTCCTTGCCTTTTTTTTTGTGAAAATTGGGGCCGAGTTCTCCTGGATGGACTTATAATAACTTGAATCCGTCAAATAAACTTATTTTGTGATATGTCCTTTTTTTTATCTTATTAATAAGTATTTAAGTCCATTATTTTTTTAAATCTGAAAAATACCCTTAATAGTGTTATTGTATTTAATTATAGAAACCTTAAAGACCTTGAAAATAGCTTTAAATTAATTTCTTAAATTAAAAATTATTATCCCTTAATTTACTCATAAATTGAAATTGAAATTTATATTCTTTCTCTTTCTCTCTCTCATTAGAAGAAGATCATCTCATTCAATAATAAATGCAAACATCCACAATAACAATTGCAAACCGTAATATAACATCTATTTTTTTCTTCACAGTAATATCAAATTTTTATGCACAATAATACAATGACTTTAACAAAACTTTGGAGGATATTTGTTGCACAGTAACATTAACGAGATATTTTTTTACACAGTAACATCAATGAAATTTTTTTTTTCTTCACAGTAACAATAATTTTCCCTTACTTTTCAAAAAATACGGTCCACAAATTGAAAAATTACATTATTTAGAGTAGTAACATGTAGTCGTCAGTTGAATTAGGACACTCATCACCACTCGTGAATATCAAGACATCGAATATGTAAAAATGATTTTCTTCTTCCCTCATAGTAACATCAACTTTTTCCACAAGTAACAAAATTAAGCATTTTTTGGTTGTATTGCACAACAAAAGATCCAAAAAATTGAAACCTATATCATTTAATTTAGTAACAATGAATCACATTTTGAAATTAGGAATGCAAAAATTAATAAAAATTTTGAAAACTTGGAGGCTTCTTCCTCTGGTTATGGGTTTGAATGCTATTATTTTTATTTTCAATTTTGTTCAGTGTTCCATATTGCTATTTTTTTTTTGTTGAGCATGTTACTATTTTTGTTAAGCATGTTACTATTTTTGTTAAGCATGTTACTATTTTTGTTGAACATGTTACTATTGTTTTTTTTTTAAAAGAATAATGCTAGATGAACTTAAAAAGTAGACTTAAAAAGTAGATTTGATAATCCTAACCATGGAATAGGTAGTGAGTCCCAATAAATGCTAGGACTCACAGTGAAATCAATGATTGTAATTATCAAGTCTAGTTTTTAAGTTCATCTAGCATTACTCTTAATATTAAAAGTTACTATTTTTTTATGTTTAAATGTTACAATTTTTTATTTTTAATGTTACTATATATATATACTAGTAATTGTTCGTGCCTAAAGACACTTTGCAACTTAAAAAAACGGCTCATAATCATAACTTTTCCTCCATTTGTTTTAATTAAAGACATTGAATTCAAACTAACCTTAGGTATTTTTTTAAAAAAATTCCACAAAATTTTCTTCAAAAATAAGAATTTAGGAAAATCTCAATTTATATACAAAGTTTATATATCTCATTGTATGTATCATTGCCCAACACAATCTCAAAGAATAAATTACTCAACCTAACTCGAATACATTATCATATTTTAGTTACTACACAATTCAAACAAAAATAATATGTATATCATAATAACAAAGGTCACAGTCACATGTTACATATGTAAGTCTAACAAATAACCAAAATTTACTGTTCACAATCATACAAAAAAATTATCACAATTCAATTATAGGTCACAATCACAATTCAATTATAGTTCCTCCAAAATCACCATTCCAAGCCCAACCACCAAAACTACCATCAATTCTCACCAAGCTAAACATATCCTTATAACCATATGTGATTAGTTCACCTTACTAAATACGGACCAAACAACACACGCGATAGTCATAGAAAGGAGCCCCTATGATAGCGCAATTCACCTCAACGTCGTAGCACCACCAAAGAATATAAGTCTAGGTCAAACATACCAACAGATGCTACCTATGAAGAAAAATTAAAAAAACAAAGCAAAAATCAGCACATGAGTGTAGCAAATAACATAGAGAGGGCAAACGAATCATAAGAATAAACAATGTTACCTTAAGATTGTGTTAAAAAATCACCAAGGTAAAGCCCACTATATAAATCTAACCGAACCAACAAAACCCATCAAGGCCATAATCAAATCTTAGATTTTTTGGAAGCCATTGATGTGAATAAAGGTTTAGTATTGGAGCCTTGTAGACCCAATGGACTCCAGCTCCAATATATATTTAGCAATAATTTAAAAGATCAAATAAAAATTGAACAAAGTAGAATGAATTTAGAGTTCTTACAAAGGCCATAACCTACCCCAAATTTACACGAATCAAAATTCTGATAAAGCTGTCATTTTCAAAAACCTGTAATACATAAAACAATTGATATGTTAATCAAACTTAAAACATGTTTGAAACGTCCAACTTCCTTATTTTTCTTTCTACTTTTGCAAGGATCACATGAATCGCATATGCATTTTTTCAACAAATATCACTGCAATAAAGTAATATTCAAAGAAGACCAAGGATTTTCCAGTGCATATGATAACTTACCCCTACCTTACCATCTAGAAGTGTTTCCTACTTTGATCTGTTAGTGTCCAGCATCTCCTATTACAATCCTACAACAAAAAATCTGCAAGGTAGTTCAACAAAAGAAATCAAATTGATGGGATATGAGAGATAAGTGATTACAGTTTCAAAGCATAGTAACTACATTGGTAAAGCATATACCAATCTATATGAAATGAAAAATGAAACTAAATTTGTTGAACCAAATCTAATCAAACCACTATCATTCAACCACCCACTTCTATCAAAATAAATGTGACATGTAACATTCAACTAATGCACGTGCTTGTACAAACACAACTTGGAAGCAACATTATAAAAATTCTAAAGCATTGACAATACATTAAGAGAGCTCCATTTATCTAAAAAAGGCAACATCCATTGCTTTCAGAGACAGTGCAAACACAACATGGTAATAAAAATATATTGGATGGCCGCTCTTATCAATTATCCAGTCACTACATAAACTGACAACTTACGTATTATAAACAAAGGTCAAATGTAAAGTGTCTAGAAATTTCAAAAAAAAATAAAAATTATGCATAATCCTAATGAAAAGAAAGTGAGAATGAAAATAATTGAAATTTGAGTTTTATGCTTACTTATAATATGTACAGTCAAGTGGAAGCTCATACTACGAACACAATATTAGCTAGAACAACAAATGGAAATTATAATGTCCCATATTTAATTTAGAACAAATATATTGGACGGAAGCTCTTATCAATTATCTAGTCAATACATAAACTGACGGGCTTACATAGTATAAACAAAGATCAAATGTAAAGTGTCTAGAGAAATTTCAAAAAAAATTGTTCATAATCCTAATGAAAAGAAAATGAAAATAATTGAAATTTGAGTTTCATGGTTACTTGTAGTATGTACAGTCAAATGGAACCTCATACTACAAACATAATATTAGATAGAACAACAAACAAAAATTATCAAAGTCCCATATTTAATCAAGAACAAAACAAAAATAACTACACACAAAATGCTCTATCACTAACCCACTTAGTAAAATATCTACTTAATAACTACCTCTCATATTACATAAAAATATATTAAAAATATGTACATAACAATATCTGAGGGCATCACCAACAAATTCAGTAGAAAACCATTTCATGAGCAATGTGTTAGACCAATAAAAGCAAAACAATTGTCAAGTGAGAGCAGATTGTCATTAATAAATTTTCTGTCTCTGCTAATAAATTTTTTTACGAACGAAGTTATACGTTATCTATCCTAACCCATAAAAAAACTAAATAATCTCATAGAAATGCGGGTTCCCTTCCCTATGGACTCATAATTGAGATAAAATCTTGGATGCACACGATCAAATTTAAACTCCGCACATCAATCTGGTGCTTCTTGACATAGCTTAAAGTAGGATAAATAGAATGGTCATTTTAGAGGCTGCATTAGCATAGCCCATTTTTATGTCCACAACTCTCCTCTCTACTACCCTATTAAATTTCTGATTCAAATCTTATGTCCACATTGCAATCAACCAGACTCTTTTTGTGTTGAACCTTTCTAATTTATGTTGCTTTGAATAAAAAAAAGAGTAGAAGTGATTGCCAAGCCAACGAATACAAAATCAAAGGAAATAAATACAATACTTTGGAGTCACTGCTTGTGTTTTTTATATAGATAATAGATAAATACATATCTCTTTTGTGTCTTTTGGCCTTGAAATGTTCAACCCTCACCGTCATATTCGTAAAAAAAATAGCTACATAAATCAAAGAAAATAAAGAAATGCAAACACAGCCCATATCACCAAAAAAGGAAAGGAAAAGAAAAGAATATTCATGTATGAGAAATGACCTTTTCCAACAGTGTTATTTCATGTATGGAAAAACCCCTTTCCATGTCTCAATTTATTTTGATGTCTTTCATAATTCAAAAGTTATTTGCAGTTTTTTCATCACAGGAGGTTCAAGGTGTTCCCATTCATCAAATTGCAGTAAGTCCAAATTTGTAAGATAAGCGTATCGAACCTGTATAACAGCAAACTGCTTTACCCCCGAAATCTATGTTTGTATAACCAATAATGGAAAATGATGGGATATTTTTTCATTTATCATGCAAGCTTCTTCATTGAAGAATCAAACTATTTATTTGTCATTCTCAAAGTTCTAAAAGATAAGCATAACTTATGGATGAAAAACTTATTTCCAAATCCAAACACATACATATCAAGTGGGATGGAGAATTTTGTCAAACACATGGTGGGTTTGGAGGAAGGCCATTCTGGCAGTACGATGAAGGTGGGTGGGGGCTGTGCGGGGTGGTGCCAAATGTCGTGGTGGTGGTGTCGTTAACGAAATTCAAATTGGGGCAGTGCAGAGAAAAGCGTGGTGATAGTGGGGGTTGTGCAGGGAGTAGTTACGGTGGAAAGACATAGGGAACATACCTGGCCGCTAGATGTAGAGAGCGAAATTTTCGATCGAACACCCTGAAAAATAGAAGAGAAAGAATAAGTGAGAGAACCAATCTCTGTAAATCAAATACCTCTTAAGGCGACAATGGTGTTTCGCTGGCGGGCTATTTCAGGCAATTTTGGGTTTTCGAGTTTGGGACTATGGGTTGGGGTGAGAGAGAGTACCTGGTAGAAAGGAAGGAGAGAAAGAAAACTAAGAAAATTGAGGAACAGAGATAGAGAGTGAAACCTGGTATCGCCGGTGGCAGTGGAGGTGGCGGTGGCGAGGTCGCTGGTACAGAGAGAGTGTGAGAGACAGACGTAGTGACCATGGGAGATATGTATTTTGGGTGGCACTGAGTGAGAGACGTAAAGAGATTGAGATAAGTCTTGGAGAGACGTACATGATAGAGGTGTGAAAGATAGGAGAGAGAGCCAGAAGTGAGAGACGTACAGGGATAGAGATTAGGATAGAGATGCAGGAGATGTTGTTGGGCGGGAAAAGAAAATTTAATATTCACTGTATATCGTTGGATCAAAATTTTTGAGATGATCTGAATCGTTTTTTATGTTGGAATTACGTTGTCCGTTAGATTTGTTTATGTTTTGTCTCAAGATGATCTGAACCTCTCTTTGTCTTTTAGATTCAAACTTAGCTCTACTTTATTATATATATACTAGTAATTTTCCGTGCCTGAATGCACTAAATGACAAAAAAAATGAAAATTATAAGTTTTTTTGCTTTTCAAGTCGAAGACATAAGCTATTTTAGAAGTGACAACCAATTAGACGGTTCAAGAGACTATAAAGAAAATGTTCAATAGCAATCATATGGCTGCCTAAGCACACAAATTATAACAAAAAACTTTTGAAATTAATAATTGAAACTCTTGATCGAATCACACAAAACTAGGTATACAAAATTAATGAAGCGCGTAGACTATACATAAAAAAAAATAAAAAAATATAAATTCCAAGATCAAATAGTCAAAATGCGGCAAATATATGTGAATCTTTTGCTTTCCTTTCATAAAATCTTTTCGAAAAAATTGACTAAATGAGCAATGCAAAACAAAGTATTTCAAATCTATACAAATCATTTTACCTTCCCTCCATATTGCTCGTTATGCCAAAATGAATCCCATTTCATTTGGTTTTGGTCTGATTAAAATTCAAACCAATAAAAGAAATATTAAAATTCATAAAAACTCAATATTATCGCAAACCCATTCACAACCAATGACGATGTCATTTCTTGTAATTCTCAAACCAATAAATAAAACCATTCACCCTACACTCCAAACTTAAACCTAGAAAATAATCCTCAAACGCAAAAAATCATAATCAAAAAATATTTTAGGGACACATATATTGTCAAATTAATCCAATGCACAATCATATATGCTTCAATTACCCTTTAATTAAAACAAATATTTATTGAATAAAAATATGGGTCAGCAACACAAAATGTCCAAAAAGAAATGATTAGAAGAGGGAACCTTTGAATTGATTTCTTTTGATGAAGAGACTTACACATGTCTGGATCAAAAAAAAAAAGGGGGGGGGGAATAGAAAACTGCAAAAGTTAAAAAGATCCAAATTAGTGCAAAAAACAACACAATACTAATAGTCAAAGAAGCACACCAACAGTGAAATCGAAAGTCCAATTTCTTCAAAAAGATGCTACTGCCATCTTTAAAATGTTTTCTAGTTTATTATTAAAGTCTTCTCATGCATCATATGAAACAACTGGGCTATCAGCAAAACATGTAACTCGAAATGTTTTTTGGCTTTATCCATATATCAGAAAAATAAAACTACACAATTGTAGACCCAAAACCTGTAAGACCTCTTCAAGCAATCAAAACAATAACACATTATAAGCCCATATAAAAACCAAATGCGTCTAACAAACTTAATTCAAATTCAGTTCAAAAAGTCCCAACATCAATAATCCAATTGTTGATTTACCCATCTAACTTTAACTAACAACACAATTAAACAATTAACATTTTACTAAAACTTAACTAATACGAACCTTTAAAAAGAGCGATGGTGTCAGACCAATTTCGTCACTAATCTTTGGGTTTGATGTTGGGGCTGTAGTGGTGGTTGTGATAGTCCGCAACTCTTTCAGAAATTTCGACAAACATGTGGTGGTTGTGGTATAAATTCAATTCAATACAATACAAATGCAATCCAGTACTATACGAATTCAGACCGACAAAATAGATCTGACACAAAATTTTCATCACAAAGAAAAACATAAAAAAATCCGTAATTCTTCTCCAGCTACCCAAAGTTATGAAACCTGATGTTGAAACTAAATTTTTAAGCCATTATTAGCAGAAGAAAGGCCACTTCCAAATGCAACTTTTCGATAAATACCCATAACAAAATTCTAGGGTACACCCTTTGAACTACAGAGTACTAACCTCATCTTCTCGTCCTTGAGTATTCTGTTCCATGGTTGTTAATTCTTGATGCAATGAAAATTGAACATAAACATTCCTTCCCCTGTAGCCAACAATCAGAAATTATAGATATCAATCAAACGTGTGATACAAATGAAGAAAAGTTCCAATCGAAACTCAATGCAGAGTTGCCCAAAGAATGTTAGCCATCAATTAGATATACCTTATGCTAGGCTGCACATTTGTGTAGAACTGCAATGAATTAATCGCTGAATGAACATCCTGCATTTGGAGGAGTGCCTATACAGAAGCATATACCCCAAATTTTAAGTTCCATGAGTAAAGCGGTTATGGATCTCTGTAGCTGTCCAAAGCGTTGGCTAGGCTGCGACTTTGCTGGTGGAAGATAAGCAGCGGCACAAAGATTGACAAAAGATTGGTAGAAGAGTGTGTGAGTGAATGAGTGAGATTTGAGATTGGGATAAGACTTGAGATGGATTCCATGTGAGAATTTTTAGGGATGAGTTTGGAAGGCATGGATAGAGGCGTGAGAGATTAAGAGAGAGAGGCAGAAGTGTGAGAGAGTGAGAGAGAGAGAGGCGTGAGGGAGAGGCTTGAGTTGGGCGGGAAGAGAGGCGTGAGAGAGTTTGTATGAGAGAGATAGAAACGTATAAGAGATAGAGTCTTACGAGAGGCTTCTTCATGCGCGGAAAAACAAAGTTCGGGACTAACTGGACACCGTTAGATCAAAAATTTTGAGATGATCTGAATCGTTTTTTATATTGGGATTACAGTGTGCGTTGGATGTATTGTTTCAAAACGATCTGTACCTCTCTTTGTCTATTGGATTCAAACTTTGCTCTACTTTATTCTATATATATATATGAGAGAGAGAGATATATATATATATATAGTTCTAACCTATATATGAATATAGATAGATATGAGATAAAAAAAAATTTAATGTTAATCAAACTATTAAAATATAGGATTTTTTAATTTTTAGTTTTACTTCACTTCTAAAAGAAATAAATAGTCTGATAAAATTAATAAAAAATATACTTCATATAAAATAAGTTTCCTTAGCGGACTTAAATCCAAATAAGTACATATAAGGGGAGCGGCCTCCAAAATTTCCTTTTTTATTTTTTTTACTTTCTGCCCAAATTGGATCTAGGTTTTGAAATTTTGTTACCTTGTTCAACTGGGTTTTTGTTGAATTTGAATTTAATCTTATTTTTCATTATTGATTGTGTGACCCATTGGCTTAAAGAATGTGACAGGGACCCAAACAACGCTTTCCCAATCTCTCTCTCTCTCTCTCTCTCAACCCATTCTCATCATTGATTTTGTGGATATTTTGTCAAAAACTTTTGAGCACCAATGTTTGTCCAAAGCAGTGTCAGTGGTTTTCCTCTTGCATGCGAGGAGGCCGAAGTTTCGGCTGTAATGTTAGGATGGTGCAATTCCTATGAAAAATAGATTTTTATTGCAAACGCTAAAAATTCTTGTCTTTAAGAAACACCGAGGCATATGTAACTGTTACGCAACATATCAAACAAGTGCGAAAGTCTCTTTGCCGTTTACTTAATTGCTCTCTCTCTCTCTCTCTCTCTCTCATGTACGTGTGTATGTGATTATGGTGTCCATGTGAGGGAATGGAATCCCAA
>JAHQCQ010043278.1:0-15185 GCA_023539305.1 Ilex asprella | reverse complement strand
TGTTAATTTGATAAATTTGAATGTTACTTTAATGAAATTGAATGTTAATTTGATGTTCAATTAAAGAAATGACAGTAATTTAATAAGGTTAAATATTAAATTAAAAGGAATTTAATATTCCATTTAATATAATTAAATTTTAATTTGTTAAAATTTGAATATCTCTCATCTTAAATCAACATAAAATTGGGTAAAAATTCATTGATGTTTGATGTTGATTTGATGAATTGTGGTGGTTTTTGGGGATGTATAAAATTTCAGAATCAAAAGAGAGTGTCATTGAAGTTAGGTCTATTTATAGAGGTCTGAATGAAATTTACCCTATAAAATAGTAAAAAATATTTTTGTTAAATAATGCTTGTCGTTAACTCCGTAAGAAGACAACAACTGACAGGAGTGTCAATGAAATTTTAGAATTGAGAAGAGGTATCATTAAATTCAAATCTAACTATTTAGAGTGCGAATAAAATTTACCCCAGAAAGTAATTAGTCATTATTATTCTGTCCCATAGTTGACTATAATGGCTTATCCCTCCAAAGTAAGCATATCTGAAAGATGGCATTTTAGGGGCTTTACTTCAATCGATGGTATAGCACTTAGGCTATTCTTTCGCTCTTGGCAATCGGAAGTTAGGAAATGGAACATTGGACCATATTAAGCCTACCAATGCTGTTAGGTGAAGCGGGTTTGTATCGAATTTTAATTTGTTCGTGTTAAAAAGTACTTCATTCATATAAGATTTATATATTAATTTGTCTCTAACGAGTCATAACATATCGAATTTATGTTGTATATGAATTGTGTATAAACGATATATAAACGAGTTGTGTCATGTATTTTTTTTAGTTGGCTTCACTCATACCCGATTTGTTTATTAATCGTGTAGTGCCGAGTCCACTCGTTGCAAAACGGGTGGCATAAAGAAGATCAAAACATTATAATTTTATATCGTATTCATATTGTCTTAACAAATTGTGTCATATTTTGATATTCTTACACCATGTCTATCATTAAGTTAGTATTTGGAATCATAGTTTTCTTTCTAAGGGCCTTGATTCCATGCTTCAAAACGCAATCATGCAAAATCATTCTCATCTTTTGAATTTATTTTGAATTCAAATCCAAAAATGCTAGACTACTTCTCAAAACCATCTTAACATTGATTTTATTTTGAACCAAAAAAAAAGGGTAGACAGGATATAATCTAAAGCGTATCCAAATATTCAAAACCGGTTCCATTTTCTTTTCTTTTGCTTTTTTTTCCTCCAATAAGGGAGCCTTAGGAGCCCTTATGGGGATGGTAGGTGAATTATATTGTCAGACTAGCATCAAGTAGGTATAGGAAGAACAATGCATCTATGGAACTAGAAGAATTTTCAAATGTGAAAACAACACAAAGGCGGAACAAATTTTAAAAAAAACAAGCACATACGCACAAGAAAAACAAAAACACACAAACCAAATGCACGGGATATTTTTCGGCACTCTCATCACGGTACCTAAAACACCAAAGGTGGTTAGGAAGGGGCCAGGATGAGCCTCCGGTGTTTTTCTTTCGATACTTAAATCAGTCGGTATATTAGAGGGAGGATACGAAAGCTAATGTATAGTATTCAGTTACACTTGTGTCCTTGAGGCCCCAAATCATAGGCTATGTATACCTTAATTGGTGTTGCTGTGGATCAGTCACAATGATGTTATGACCGACAAGTATGATAATCTTTTTTGGAGTGAAATTCTCTTGCTAGTCCACATACCGGAGAGTATCCTCATCCCATTGTAAGATGACTCATATTTAATAGGTTTAGGGATAGCCTTCGGCCTCTCCTGGGCATTTTTAAGCCTTACACGAAAAAAGTTTTCTTCCCAACTCCTAGTTGCTAGGGGGTGATGACCAAGGGAAGTGGCCCCACCTTTGTCCAAGTGTCCTCTTGTAATTGGTTAGCCAAATTATATCCTGTTAATGCCCCCGGGTCTGGATCGTCTGCGGTTGGCAAAGTAACAGCACATGGTGCTAAGTTATGCGGCGCCGTTTTGTCCATAAACAGAGCACTCATAAGCATCTCCCCTAAACGACACGGTTTTGAGGTAGTCAGCATCTTCCCCAAAGCTAAATGATCAAGCCCTTGCTCTTCAATTTTTTTTGGGTAAGTTCCTTACTTTTTATTTTTCTTCCACGAAATTACTGTGTTTTGTGTTTACTGTGTTTCTTTCTCCACCAAACTCTATCACGGTGGTGTAAACAGTAATTGTGAATTTGTATTTGTCTGTGTTTAGTTGCACAGGGAATGAAAAAAAATAGAGAGAAACTGGAACACCTCACAATTGCTTCAACAACTGACTACATGTCAAAAGCTCACAAGTGCCCCAAGATACCCATTACCCTATAGTGCAAGAAACCCATTACTCATGAATGGATAGGTTAAATCCAATTGATCAAAAATGTAGTCTTGCAGAAAAAAAATGATGGATTGGTAGAAATTCAGCTCAAATAAAATATTTTTGAAATACTTCTCAACCCTTGAAGCAATTCGTGAAGCTAGAAGAGACACAGAGAGTAAAGTTTGGGTCTTCAATTTGTTGGTATAACACAAGTTAAGAGAGAAAGATAGAGAAATGGTAAGGCAAGAGAATGAGGGTGTAGAAAGTAGAAACCCTCATATGGAGCTTGGCAGATGGAGAGAGAGAATGAAGAGGAAGTGCTTCTTGGCGTTTGGAATTCACGGGAAGTTATTTACTGTGGGGAGCTGACCATAAAACTACGTCGTTTAATGGGAAATCTTTAATTGTAAGCCGATGTGACCATAAAGTTGGACAAAACGGCGCCGCATAACTTAACAGCACCATGTGCGGTCACTTTCCCAACCGCAAACGAGCCAAACCCTAATGCCCCTAGCCTTGGGTTTCCTTACGTCGTGGTCCACGTGGCATAAGAGAATTGGAGGCTTCTTTCACACGTCGACCATTGGGATTCGTTACTAACCAGGTTTGCCGCCTATTTCTGAATTTCCATTGAATGCATCCTTTCAATCGGTGACTGAAGTAATGATTACAAGGGTATAATACCCCATGACCTTCAAAGGAGGTCTCATTTTGCAACTTTGAAGTCTATAGAACAATTTAAGAGCCCTATAGCACCCTTCAACGAAGAAAACAAAGGTCGATGCCAGCAAACTCAGTCAGTCACTTGATTTCTTCTTCATTTCTTTATTTTTCTCCTAAATCAATGGCTAGGACGAACAAACCCAATAGGCCAAGGGGGGAGGATAGGCCTAGAAGGCCTAGAAAGACCCAAGTAAATAAACCTCAGTTAATTTCCAATTTTAGGGCAAAAAACCGTATACCGGCCGATGCAAATATTCTCATTTTTGGCTTAACATACATAGCAGTATAGCACCATCCATGGGAGTCCCAAAGGGATGCCCTTTTACACCACAACCATTATGGTGGAAGGAGTTAGATTCCTCATTTCCCCACTACTGCTCAAATTCCTAGGGCATTTCAGGATGTTACACGTGCAGTGCTGCTTAAATTTGTTCAGAATAATCATGGGGGTGACTACTTTGAATTCCTTTCTACGAGTCAACTTGGACTTGGAAGTTGTCCTTTTTTTTATGAAGTGCTTGTGACCTTCTCTAACAAGCATGTCAGATCTTATGTTTGTAATTGACTAATTTCATGGAATCCATATAAATCTCAATCTATTTTATGGTTATGATATTACCACAATGAAGACCTTAAAGCATTATTGAAGGAAGGATATCATGTGTAGAAACTACATCAAAAGCACTCCATACCCAACTTCATTAGTAGGACAATGTAATGACCAAGAGACTTAAGATGATCCCTTGGTTTAATAGTGCTAGGAGGACTAGTATCAAAATTGAATCGGAGTTGATCCGTTTATAACTCATAGGTGATTTTCAAAGAATTTTTTTTCTAAACCGTCTTTTATTTTGAAAACATAGTTTGAGTCATTATCAGACTCCTCTTGAGCAACGACCTTTAGTGCTCAAGAGGACAAGTTTTTTGCTTAGTTTTAGTCTTAAAAAAATCAATAAGGACCGTCCTATGCTAGTTAGCCTTCGCTAGAGTGGTCTCTTTATGAACTAGAGAAGAAATGAAAAAAGGCCAAATGGAGGATGAATAGGGCAGCCCTTTAGGCCGCTTGAATAGTTGTAGAGATCACTCGAGCGGTTTGCTCTTCCTAGGTCTGTTTGAAACTTGTTTTTCATTCTTGAGACCACTGCCCTATGACCTACTCTCATCGCTCGAGCGGTCATTCGCCATTTTTGAGTTTTTTTGTTGATTAATATTGCCTTATTTCAAACCTATAAACTGAGAGTGTCTTTCTCAACCTAGGGTATCTCTTTTATGAGCTAAATTCTTGCCTATTACAACTTAGAGATCACACAACCCCAGATCCCAAAACCCAAGGCTACCATCAATGATTCTTATCCAACTCACAACTTGGGGAAAAAGATATTGATTCGTTGAAGACTAAACTCATTGGAGTATGCATGTCGAGAATCATTCTCACGTTCAAGATTACTCGAGGCCTAGAGGATCCATTGCGGTGGTGAATCCAAGTGAAGGTATACAAGACATCGGAGAGGCACTTTAGCAGAAAGACATATTGAAGGAAGGTAACATCTAATCATGATATTAGTTGAGGTATAAGACTCGAGTACTTGTAAGCTGGTTTTGGAATAGTGGATTAAGTTTTGGTGAACCGAGAAGGTTCCTTAAGGTGTTTTCCCAATGAGGGTTTCCTTGTCAACAAATCATTTGTATCATTTGATGAGCCCGAAATTAACAAAGTCAAGCC
Source organism: Ilex asprella (assembly GCA_023539305.1). Taxonomy (NCBI): domain Eukaryota; kingdom Viridiplantae; phylum Streptophyta; class Magnoliopsida; order Aquifoliales; family Aquifoliaceae; genus Ilex; species Ilex asprella. Next base: position 10,356 of record JAHQCQ010043278.1, on the reverse strand, counting down.
CAAGTCAATAAAAAGCAACCCAGGCCCAATGAATTAAGAGGGGCCCACGTTACCAAAGTCATCAAGGATCAAGGAGGAGCCTAAGTCATCAAGGAGGAGCCAAGGGAACACCCCAAGGGAGTGCCGCCCAAGGGGTCACCCAGGTGTTGGTCCTTTGCCTTTCCTTCGCCCTCTTCTCTTTGCTACTCTGACTCAAGTCCAAGCTCAAGATCAAATTCAACCCAGCTCAGAGTCCTCCTCCGATGGAATAGGGACATGAGGGAGAAAATATCGGGATACGCACGGAGATCTAATCCTACCATAATTGTACTTACCAAAGTGGTAAAAACTCTCTCCCTCACGTCACCGCATCACCGTCTCACCAAGCCTATATAATATAAGTCATTTCCACACCCTAGGCATGCCTTTACAACCTTGACATATCTACACCTTGAGATCCCTACACACACTACACATTCGTACACACATTGCTCCCCCCTCTCTCTCTCTCCCAAAAGCATTGTAATACCCCCGGAGCATATTCTCCCGACGACTTTTGTTAATCAATAAAGATCTCCGACCACCGCTGCCATTCCCGAGAATGGAGTAGGTCACCCAGACCGAACCACTATAAATCTCTGTGTTGATTCCATATTTATTGATATTTATTGATATGTCATTGATTGTCTATTTATTATTCATTGATTGCATCCATTCATATACTTGACTGTTGATTTTGTGCAATACCGATTTGTGCATCATCATCATCTATTGTTATTTCATATTTACTTGTGATTTGATACACACAGGCGCACTACGTGTTTGATGGAAAGAATGTTTGAATATCCAATGTGTACAATTCAAGAAAACGATCAATAAACAATAGCACCTCAACACAAAATTTAATCAAAGTCCATAATTCTATCTAAATCGCTAAATATCCAAAACTCAAACTGTATGTGAATGGGTAGCAGGACCTGAATGAACATAATCAAAACATCAAAGAAAAATACAACCCCAAACATTCTTTGACTCAAATTTTAATAAGATTACACCCAGAAATAAATCATTCCAAAATAGATGTATATCTATCAATCATATGTAAGCAAATATTAGCTATCAGAAGTAATGTACCTTACATATAAAACATGTGACACATGAAAGAAAATATTGGTAGTCTCATGAAAGGAATGCCAATACTAAGAAGTTATGATTATAAATACACTCTCATCGTTACTCATCACTTCCATTTACAAACCATACTCTCCCTAAGATCTTAGTAGGAATTCAGAAAAAAGACGCAACATTAGGCTTCGGACATGGGATTACACAAGAAAATTATAAGGATAAAACAAGGATTGTTTGAGAATAGCTAGAGAATATAGCAAATAATACTTGGAGCATTCTTCTCAAACTTTCATTCTAATATCAACTTTTCAAATGCTTTTTTTCTAACCATCAGCCTTTTCGTTTCATTTTTCTCAAAAAAATTTTGAATGATCTATTTTTTTTGTTTGTATTTAGTTTTCAGAGAATCATCCACTTTCATATAACATTAGCCTTTTCTTCTTATCACAATACTGTCCACAAATTCTCAAGACAATAAGGGTTAAGAAAAAATAAATTACTATGGAGTTACACTCCTATTTAGAGTAGCGTAAGGATTATAGGCTCATAAAGAAGAGCTATATATATGGTTCAAATGGTTAAGTAGCTAAAATAACGTTTTGGGTGGGCTAAAAGGGCTCAAATGATCCAAAGAAGGCCTAAACTATCTGTTAGAGTTCATATGATCCTTCCATGGTCACAAACTCAAAGGAATCAAGTGTAGCATTCATGATGATGATTTTCTTGGCACTTGACTAAAATGAAAGAATAATGAGACTATCAACAAAATAATGCCCTATGAACGAAAAAAATGAATCATGTGTAATAACCACCCAAAAGGCAATAAGGTCCAGATTTCCAAGTCATATATTCTTCTCAAATTAGATTATATCAATGTAGCCATCATGAAGAGTAAACTTTTTTTGAGTTTAGGAGCTAATGAAACAGTTTTGAAGAAGAGATTGTATAGCAGCCTTCAAATCAAATACTATGCTGAAGCATTAAAGCTGCATGATGTTAAGAAGTATAGGGTTATTTTTATTATTAAGGGTAGAATAGTCTTTTATTTTATTCCTTTGTTTAGCCTATATATAGTCTCTTTGTATTTAAGTTAAAACACTACTTTGAATTCAATTGAATTATGCAGTATCAATGAAACTCTAGCTTCCTCCTCTTTTATTTCTTGTATTTCTCTTAATTGTTTAACATGGTCTCTCAAGCTCCGTCTGAGATTGTGGATCCACCTCTACATCAATCCATACGCATTCGTAAGTCCACAAAGTTATCAGATTTTATTTATTCTTGTTATTCTTCATCTTTTACTTCCTTTTTAGCTTCTATTCATTGTCTTTCTGAGCCCTCTTCCTATAAAGAGGCAATTCTTGATTCTCGTTGGCAGCAAGCTATGGATGAGGAACTTTCTTCTTTGCATAAGATAGGTACTTGGGATTTGGTTCCTCTGCCTCCTAGTAAAAGTGTTGTTGGTTGTCGTTGGGTGTATAAAATCAAGACTAATTCTGATGGATCTGTTGAGCGATACAAAGCTAGGTTAGTTGCAAAAGGGTACTCTCAACAGTATGGTATGGATTATGATGATACATTTGCTCCTGTTGTAAAAATGACTACTATTCGTATTCTTATTGCAGTTGCTTCGGTTTGTCAAAGACATATCTCTCAGCTTGATGTTAAAAATGTCTTCTTGAATGGAGATCTTCAAGAAGAAGTTTGTATGGCGTCCCCTCCTGGTGTTTCACATGATTCTGGATATGTTTGCAAGCTCAAGAAAGCGTTACATGGTCTCAAACAAGCACCTCGTGCTTGGTTTGAAAAATTTTCTGTTGTGATCTCTTCCCTTGGTTTTGCTTCTAGTAGTCATGATTTTGCTCTTTTTGTTAAGTGCACTAATGCAGGTCGTATCATTCTGTCTTTATATGTTGATGGTATGATTATTATTGGTGATGATATTGATGGTATTTCAATTTTGAAGACAGAGTTAGCTAGACAGTTTGAAATGAATGATTTGGGTTCTCTACGATATTTCTTGGGCATTGAGGTAGCTCACTCACCCAGAGGTTATCTTCTTTCTCAGTCGAAATATGTTGCAAATATTCTTGAGCGGGCTAGACTTACTGATAATAAGACTGTAGATACTCCCATTGAGGTTAACGCAAAGTATTCTTCGTCTGATGATTTACCTTTGTCAGATCCTACTTTATACCGTACTATTGTTGGGAGCTTGGTATATGTCACTATTACTCGTCCAGATATTGCATATGTTGTTCATGTTGTTAGTCAGTTTGTTGTTTCTCCTACTACAGTTCATTGGGTAGATGTTTTTCGTATTTTGCGGTATCTTCGGGGTACAGTCTTTCAGAGTCTTTTACTTCTATCCACCTCTTCCTTGGAGCTGCGTGCATACTCTGATGCTGATCATGACAGTGATCCCACAGATTGCAAGTCTGTTACTGGTTTCTATATTTTTTTGGGTGATTCTCTTATTTCTTGGAAGAGCAAGAAATAATCTATTGTTTCTCAATCTTCAACCGAAGCAGAATATCGTGTTATGACATCTACTACCAAAGAGATAGTTTGGTTACGTTGGTTACTTGCAGATATGGGAGTTTCTCTTTCTCATCTCACTCCTATGTATTGTGACAATCAGAGTTCTATTCAGATTGCTCACAACTCGGTTTTTCATGAACGAACTAAGCACATTGAGATCGATTGTCACCTTACTCGTCATCATCTCAAGCATGGCACCATTACTTTGCCCTTTGTTTCTTTTTCTTTGTAGATTGCAGATTTCTTTACCAAGTCGCATTCTATTTCCCGTTTTTGTTTTCTAGTTGAAAAACTCTCGATGCTTGTAGCTGCCGCATCGTGAGTTTGAGGGGAGATGTTAAGAAATATAGGGTTATTTTTATTATTAAGGGTAGAATATTCTTTTATTTTATTCCTTTGTTTAGCCTATATATAGTCTCTTTGTATTTAGGTTAAAACACTACTTTGTATTCAATTGAATTATGCAGTATCAATGAAACCCTAGCCTCCTCCTTTCTTATTTCTTGTATTTCTCTTGATTGTTTAACATATGACACATGTTCATCATTCAAAGCATTGAAATGTTAGGAAGAAAATCTCATTATTGCAAAGTATTATGATTTTTTTTTAAGTTTTCAATCATTTTTTTATTTTTATTTTTAAATTTTTATATGTTATGAACACTACTAACTACATGCAAACTCTAACTAGTGGGACATCCCTTACCCTCCAACCTAAATTGAGCATAGTCCTCAATGTTATAAGATGTAAGAGAAATTATGAGGGACATAAAAATAAAGAGAGGGCTAGAGATCACCGGGTGCAGCTCCTTTGTGGTTACCAAAAAACAGCACAATGTGTTGTTAGACAAAACGTTGTCATTTTGCGAAGTCTGACGCAGAAACAATATTTCACCAAATTCTAAATTGTAGAGCCTTTTCTCCTCTCTCTCTCTCTCTTTTCTTTTTCCTAGTTAATTGTTTCTCTACACTTCAACCTCTTTGGTGAAACTACACCTCCGCATTGCACTCTCTTACCCTAACTCCCTCTACACCTTCAAGACTAGGGGTGTCCATGGAATTTTTTTTTTGAGTTAGGCCTAGGTAATGTAGACTCAAGCTCTTACCCAAGTGAGTTATCGGGCAGACCGGGTAGGGGTAGGCTATCCGTAGCCCAACCCGCAAGCCTTTTGGGCGGGTTTGCTAGGCGGGCCTGCTCGCGGGTTTTTTTATATACAACTTCATTTAAAAATAATGAATATTTTTGTAACTTAATATTTGTGTAAATTATATTTTTGAATCAAAAGTAGAGTCAAAATGGATAAAAATAAAATAATGAATAATTTTATTTTTAGTTAGGGGATGAATACATCCCAACTAGGTTGACACCTACTCACTTATCTATCATTTGCATTACTTTACCCTTTAAAACTTGTATGCTTCATACATGGAAAATAAAATAATACATTATTTATAGTATCTAAATTTTTAAAACTTCAAATTCCGACATTTGGAGACTTATTTCAAAGTTTCAAATTTAATGGTCTAAAAGGATAATTTTTTTTCAAAGGAAGGGTGGCTGGCTGGCTGGCATGGGCGGGCTCTTAGGCCGGGCTTTAACGGATTTTTTTGGGAGGGCTATTGGGCGGGGCTTCGGGCCAGGTAATGGGTTTGGGGGAAATCCAAGCCCTCTTTGTAACGATATTGGGTTCGGGTTCAGGCAGACCAATTATCGGCCCTATAGGGTTTCGGTCATATTTTTTCGAGCCAAGTAATGGGATCTGTGGTTAACCCAACCCATGGACTCCCCTAAGAATTGTCCATGTGACAGGCTTATTTTTATATTAATATAGTTTTAGAAGTGACATCATCAATTAGAAGAATATACGAAAATTGATTTTAGAACATGTTTCTTGTATTGAGAGTCAAAATGCCATTTCTATTGGATTTAAAATGTACTTTTGTGGGTGAATGGTGTAGAAGGTTGAAGGATCAATCCAAGTTTTAGTTCAGGTTCTTAACTAAAGTAACAAATAGATTTGTTTTGTTAAATACCAATTATTTCCTATAACTGGTATCTATATTTACACGGCAGCTAGGGATTGAATCTCACCTATACTACAGCTACGAATGTGGAAAGGGCGTAGTGCAGCCAACAAGCAACCTGCCTGGTCTCAAGGAATGGGTTCATTATCGACATTACCAAGAGCCCTTGAAGAAAAAGAAGAATGAAATATTTGACCACAAGGAGAGGCCATCTGATTCTATTGCGAATAGTATTTGGGTTGGATTTGGTGGTGACATCTTAACTCGAGCAATGCCTTAAATAGGATTGAGATATTCAAGTACGATCTATGTTTTTAAAACCTGTCCAACTTGGATTAGATTCCAATTGACTCTGCCTTTATTGTACATCTATGTCCATCATTGATTGGAAATTTTCACAGGTTTACTGTTTCACCACACACACACACACAGAGAAAAGAAAGCACAATATATCTCCTTGCAATGGTTCCAAGATCCAAGCTTGTAGCTCTTCGAATTACCCTTTTGGCCACCAAAAAAAAAAGTCTTAACAAAAACCCTCAAAAGGAATATAAGAAGTAATTAATTGTAGAAAAACATAAACAAAGATTATCTACGGCAGTATTACCGCATTTTGGTTTGAACCATCTCACTAACATGACAAAAAATTATGCTCACACTAATACATACTCATAATCCAAGTCTGAGCTAAATTAACAGATTGAAGATGGTCGGCACGAGGGTGAAAACATGCCACATTATTTCTACATCTTCAGCAACCTCAACCGAGAACTCCTTTCTTGGCCTTCATCCTCCCTACAAGCTTTCCAAAATGAATCATGTCAAAACTGGATTGCCAGTTTTTTATGTTGTTGCAAATCAAATTTCCAGTTACCAAACAGTATAGAAATGGGTGCACAGTGGTTGTACATAATGTACTCCGATAAACCAGAAAAAACCCATTCTAGCTGTCTGGAAAAATTGGAACAGAGAAACATCAACTGCACAGACCCAACGAAATCATCTCACGATATGTTGGTCAGTTCTGAAAGGCTTGTCATGCTTCATTGAGGTTGGAGCTTTTGATTAAAAACCTTGTGTTGATAGGGACGGGAAATGAACCACTGAACTCATATAGGATGAACAAATATACCACAGCCTCCAAGGAAGACAGAATATTATGGCCTCAATTTTGCTCTGACATTTATTTCTTTCTTGCGAGAGGCAAACACTGGTATGGCAACTGGCCAATTCAGAGGGGTGAACACAAATTATCCTAGCCCCTTAAGAGTTAACATCCAAAGCACATCATCGATAATTGTCACTACTCCAAGAACTGATTTTGTAGGCTAAATGCATGGAATATGAATGTAACTTATGGCACAAGTAGGCTAACCACCTGAAGAAGATTTTGAGTGTGAAACGACCGCTAGGAACCAACAAAAAAAATAGTGCAGTAGATTTTATCTAGGTCCGGCTTCATCAAAGTAGATATAATATTTAATTGAATCGCTACAACAGATAAATGTGCCCAGAAAAATAGAAGAGAATATTTCTTGAAAGAAGACAATAGTGTAATGATAGTTATTGGAGAGAGAGAGAGAGAGACACACACACACATAAAAGATCAATGCAACAAGTAAAAAACAGCTTTGAATCATCACCACACGGTTATACATTGATCTACAATTGAAGAAATCAGCTGTAATGACCATCAAACTGCAGCAATAGCAAGCTACTTATAGAAGAGTCCTTTCAAATAAAAGATATACCAAACTCTCTTCAGAGACTTGAGCTAGTAGACAAACAGATCTCCAAATTATCATGAGGAGGATTATTGGTTCTTCAAGGCCTATTCTTTGTGCTACATTTGAATAAAATAAAAATCTTGTAGACTTCCCAAACTATGAATGCATTTTAGAAGGGTTATGGTGCACATCCTTGTCCACAAAAACCAGATTTAACGCAATTTCCAATCATAACTCAAATAGTAAACGACTTGATGTGATAAAGACAATAGCAATGGAAGAACTCAAATTTTTACTCAAAACTTACTACTATTTAATCTATCAGAATTCTTATTTTATATTATAAGCAATGTAGGGTAATTAAATAATTACTAAATATCAATTTATTATAAATAAGAGAGTAGGGCAACATAGCCTCCACGACATATTATTTTCTTTCTTTCCTCTTCCTACAAACACCAACTTCTATAATTTTAACTTGGAATTAGAGCAATACTAATCATCTCACACTATTTTTTTTCTCTTTTTTTTCTTTCTCACTGTTTTATTTTTTTGTTTCTTCTTCATTACCACTGTGTTGGTCATTTTTTGGTGAATCCACTGTTGACTGGGATCTTTGGATCCTAACACCTGCTGAGGAGGTTTGTTTTTTTATGGGTGGATGTTGATTTTCTGCTTTTTGTTGCATCGTCGCTGGTGGATGTTGGGTGTTTATATTTTGATCATTGTAGATTCTTATGATTTGGGTGTTTGTTGTTGATTCTTGTGATTTGGTTGCAATTTTGTGATCAGAATAGTGCTTGTTGGCCTTGTTTGTTCATTAATCTCACCGGCGGCAAAAATTTGCACAGTCACTCATCATTCTCATAACCCTTCAACCTACTATCCATGGTAAATGGTTGTGATACGCCATCTCTTTAACTCCACCAAAATCCACACACCATTCTGATTGATTGACGCACAACAGTCCCAAGCTCTTCTTTCTCCCAATCATAAGACACTATTGTATTGTTCCCCAGGTGATCATATTCATTCCAAATCATTTGACAAAACACATTCTATGGACAACTCATCCCACCCACCTTCCAAGAACAATAAATATTATTGTTAGGATTTTCGTGGAAGTTGTGAAGGTAGGTAGATAAAATTTTGCAGCCACTATCATGGAAGATGGAAAGGTCGACGATGGCAAAAGTTGCAAAGGCAGGTAGACAAAGATGCATAGGCAGTCAAGTTGTTGCCAAGATAGAGGTGCACAGTTTATTGAGCTAAATATTACTGTTAGGTTTTTGGGTAAATGATTTGACTCTCCCTCAATTTGGGTCAAGATTTAATTTTCCTTTTTTTTTTTTTTTTTGTAAAGGTTTGGGTTAAGGATTGGAGATGGTTTTTTGACCTTTTTTACTCAATATAAATTTGAGTCCAAATTTAAGTAAGGTTTAGAGATGCTCTAATAATTGCCAAAAGTTTGGAGGATAATCGTGTAATATTAGCAACCTTCACGTATATATGATGGTGTTATAGTCGTGTAAGTTTGAGATTTCTTACCCCAATTAACAACTCTGGTTACCAGTTTAAGAGATACAAAGTGTCGAAGTGATGTAAGAGAAAGACTTCTATTCCAAAATAAGGAGGGAGAAATGATGCAGACTGGATAATACATAAATATTCGTAGTATGTTATGATGCAACCCATATGTACATTTGGTAATTATGATATACATTTTATAAGGGAAAAGAAAAAAAGAGTTGATGAACATTATTAGTTGAGCTACTATCGAAAATAAAGAGATAAGCAGAAGAAATAAACTTCATCTCAGCATGCCACCATTTGTTTCAGTATGCACAGAGTCAAAAGGAGCGCTTGAAACAAAATCAGGCACCATAAGTTTTATGGATTGTCCATGTCAATTTGTTGCACACAAATGAAGATTTGTCCTTCCCCTGAGATATTCAGCTATTAACCTAAAAGAAATGCTACGAATATGTTGGACCTAATCTAATAAATCATCGAAAAGTTTGTCAAACTAAAATCATGTGAGCCAGTGGTATTAAACTGTATCTCCATTAACAGAGATCAAGTAATTAATCTTTTTAAACCTATTAAAAATTGAGTAACCAAAATAAAAGGATTTAAAAAAAGAAGAATGATAACTAACATTGCATCTAAAGAGGAGAAGAGTCGGGTAATTTCCCAATGGCTACATAGACACTTGCATTGCGACAGAATTCCATAATAAAAACTCAACAAGAATCCAGTAACAAATTGATCAATTCATTGAATAATGAATATTCATGAAAATTTCAGCTCATGGACATTAATATTTATCACGTAGTTACACAAAATTTGAGCTGATCTCAGACAAATCATCAAATAAGTATCTTGACCTTGAACCGTTCAATTATCCTAAACAAGAAATCATAAAACAAAAACCCGTAAGAGGCGTAAATCAGAACGATGCACTTGCCCACATCTATTATGGGAATTCACACACACAACCTAGTAAATTGAAGGCTAACAATGACCCAGGAAAAATTTTAAAATGAGGAAAGAAGAAAAATTGGACATTTTTTATGCTGCAAATGAATTGAGATTTAAGGAAAAAAATTGTGCAACACCATCGTATTTGATGGAATCATAAAAAAAATGAACGTATTTGTCTATTTGATGGAATTGTAACACTCAACTGTTGAATTCCCCCTCTTATGCAAGTAAAACATCACCAACCTTGACCGGAGAGTGATCAGACAAGCGAACCAGGTGAACTCAAAATTCAATCACCATATCGTGAAATCAATACCCACTGAAGCATCTTGTGGCTTTGCAATTGGGAGAGAGAGAGAGACAGAGGGGCAAAAGTGTTTGAATCTGTTAACTATAAAAGGTTCTGGGGGAGCATGTTATTATAAGAGTCCAACTTGTCTTTTCATCTATGTGTTGTGGCATGTGAAACATGC
>JAHQCQ010043277.1:0-15197 GCA_023539305.1 Ilex asprella | reverse complement strand
TATATATATACAAACTGATCACACACACACACACACACACACACACACACATATATATATATAAAGTGAAACAAACTGGGAAAGTGAAACAAGATGATCACACACACACACACACATATATATATATATATTGTTCTCATGTCATGGGGAATAATCGGTCAAGATGTTTTGTTAGCTATTATTTATTGGTCGTTGTTGGGATGTAGGAAAAAAAGATTTTTTTTGTCTTTTTTAATTGGTGTAACTATTTTTTTAATGATTGTAGCTATTTTTTTAATTGGTGTAACTATTTTTTAAATGAGTGTAACTATATTTTTTAATGGGTGTAACTGTTTTTGAATAAACGTAACTTTTTTTTTTAATGGGTGTCATTATTTTTGAATGGATGTAACTGTTTTTTAATGAGTATAACTATTTTTTTTAATGGACGTAACTTTTTTTTTAATGGGTGTCATTGTTTTTGAATGTGTATAACTATTTTTTTAATGGATGTAACTGTTTGGTTTATTTTGTGTTGTTGTAATATTAATATAAATATAGTAAGAGAAAATAGATGGAGAGAGAGAGAGAGAGATAGAGAAATTGTTAGAAAAAATATGCTCACATTTTACCCCATGATTGTAGCAAAAAAAAAAAGAAAAAAAAAACAAAAGGTTTCTATTCATATACTATTTACTGATGGCAATAGTGGCATTTCTAAAAAATATGCACTTTATCCCAAATAAGTTTTTGACTTGTATTTTTGCCTAAATAAGTCTAAAAAATTGTACCGGCTTCTAAATGACCCTTTAATTTATGTTGCTTGTTAAGGCTTCAAATGAGTAAGCATTATAATTTTTTTTGTTGTTCGGAGTAGAATTTGTCATAATTTGTGAGATATTTGTATGTTAATTTTACTTTGTACATAAACAGATCAGATCGAATTTTTATACCAAATATCTGAAAGTTAATAGATTCGGATATGAATTAAAATTTTCAAATCCTCCGGATAATCAGGTCGGATCAGATCTCATATTTTATAATCGAATATGACAGATCCGGTCCATATCCAATCCGTTGACAGGTCTACTCTTATCTCCTCTCCGGTGTATCTTTCTCCTTTACTAATTTGTTATTATTATATATATTATGCATTTTTTATATTCTCGATATTTTAAGCAACGAAATGAAGACTTGATAATTTATCTCTACCATATGTGCCGATGTAAAGATTCGCTGCCAGCTTGGGATTGTATCTAAAAGATTTCCAATAATATGCGCACGTAGGTAAGCCACAAGAGCTTTAGGACAACATTTTTATACACCTCTCCAAATCGAAGGTTGTCACTTTCTTTGCTTTTATCTCAATTCCTTTTCAATTATTTATTTATTTGTGAGCTGTATAATTTGGTGGTAAATATTTTACTAGTATTGATATAATTTAAATCTACATTTGTCCAACAAAATTAAACGGTGGCCACCATTTTCTCGAATTATAATTTACGTCAAACTAATATTTGTACTAAGAGACCAATAAATCTAAAACAGAATAAGATATTTAGAAACATACAAGTCCCATCCTAAATTACCCCAAAAAAAAGATGAATTTTTTTGAAGTTATAAAATCAGCACCAGAAAAAAAAAAATAGTGTAGAAATTAAAATTATTACAACACAAGATTAATGGAAATGATAGAGTGCAATTCGACACTGCAAAACAAAAGTTAAAAAAATAAAATAAAATAACTTCTACTTCTTTAAAATCAATTCTCTACAAAAAATTTCATCACTACCGCCACCGTCTCACCATGCTGCCTCCACCCCACCACCACTATGCCACCACCACCGTCGCCGCCGCCACCAACACCACCCATTTTTTATTTTAATATTTTTCTAATTGAGCATTCAAATGGTGTTTATTTAATGAAAGCACTTTTTTAAAACGCTTTTAAAAAATACTTGTTTAAGAAGTGCTTTTTGAATTTTACAAAAAATCCTGAACAAAACCTAACTACTGTACGCAGTCTTTCAAAGCATACAATATGTCATAGCGAACATCCTCGTCAGATTCCTGAAAGTCAAATGCAGTTCAAACAGATCAATATAAGAGCAAAAACTCCACTATTTAAAACTCTAAAAAGAAATAAGTGATTTTTTTTTTATTTGACATTGTTAAGCCTAAAAAATCAGGAAGATAGATACAGCTAACCACATCTGAAGCATCGTTTAAAGCACCCATGACCATATCAGTTAACTCCTGGACATATTGCATCTCGTCATCATTGTCCTCTGGGTCGCTGCTTTCTAAAGCTGATCTAGCTGAATTCAGTATCTTTGGCATGGCTATTGCACAATGTAAAAAGATTGCATAAGAAAATTGACTAAGATCTACACACACACACACACATGCTAACATATGCTAACATATAGTAATAATTCGAGTAAATTACATTTTATCCTTCTAAACTATTACCCTTATTTTAATTTGTACCTTTAACTATAAATTTTTTCACATAATATCTTAAAGTATCAATTTTATTTCATATCACTTCAATAGATAATGACAAACTTAAAAAATTTTCAAAATAGGGAGAGAAACCCGAAGGAGCATCTCGCCAAGTATCTAGTACCACTTTATTTTATTTTTTTTGCAACTAAAACGGTTACCAAAAAGAAAAATGCCAGCTAGAGGAAGAAAATTTGAAGCTTAGGAAGGGCAAAGTCATAGAGATATATTTTTCTTGAATTTTGACAAACACATGTGTAATAGGCAATTGCTTATTGGTATAACAAAATTACTCTCATGTGCATTTACAGTGAAAAAAATTGACATTCGTTATCAATTGGAGTGATATGAAATAAAATTGATATTTTAAGGTACAATATGAGAAATTTTATAGTTAAAAATACAAAGTGAAATAAGAGTAACAGTTGAAAAGGATAAAGTGTAATTTACCCTAATAATTCCAATCGGTGTAGTACCTGAAGCAGCAGCTATTCTAGTTGCTTTGGCAGATGGAACCCGTGCATCAGCAAGAGGTGGATCATGATACCATTTCAAAAATGGAATCAGTGTATCAACAACCTAGATGATTTACAAATGTTTAAAAAACCACTGCCATAACAAGTTTAACAAGGGATACTTTAAATTAGACATTTCCAAATTTACCTGATTAATCTCGGGAACAAGCAATTCCCCCAACTCAGAAACACAGAAACACAGCACATGACATGCCATAACCTTTTCCTCGATGATGTCTGCTCCATCATACCTACGTGTAATACCACCAACAGTGCAATAAAAATTAAAGGTCTTGAATTAAGAAAGTCAGTTTGGTTGGATAACAACAAACATCACTATTCATGTGTTTGTGTGTGTATATATATAGAGAGAGAGAGAGAAAAATCAGTTTAAAATGCTAAAAATATCACTATCATGAAACTATATTTTGTTAAAAATATCACCAACCAAATGTCATATGCAGTTGGGACAAGTTGAGCAGCAGTACTAAACACAGGGGACAGGAGAATTTCCAGGTAAGGGGAAAAATCCCGCTCTTCGTTTGTCCAAAGTTCTTTCCATGCCTGCAATACAAAATGACATTTCTCTATTATGTAGTTCAAATTAATAAGCACATATATAAAAAGATGACATAAAAAGGCTTCACATAAAATGGATCCGACAATATTTAATTATGATTCAAGAAATCAAAGGCTAACCACCAAGAAAAAATGGTCTCTACTACCTCTGATAACCTTTCTTGCCAGTCCCACTCTCTAAGACGAATTTTTTTCACGAACTCCTTGACTTCCTAAATTAAAAATGAACGACACAAAAGCTCCATCATGCCAGCTAATTAAATAATTAAAGTGGCTCTATTACGTTGCCCACAAGTAATTCATGTGCATGCAATTTACATATAAATGTGGATAAAAAGCGATAACACGGTATTTTCAATCTCTCTTGTCACAATTCTATCATCCCTACATACCCAAACCTGAAAAGTTACTTATTATTTTGCAAAATTAAGGAAAATACAAAATTTAAATTTAAAATAGTTTTGTGGTAATAGTTATATAAGCCATATAGAATGATTTAATTTGATGAGATCAATGCATTATTATTAAATCATTCAACATTATAAAAATCTAGTACTTGAAGAGGAATGGTTGACAACATTAATGAGGAATTTGAATGGGGTTGAAAGTTTAATCAATGTAAACTTTTGAGAAAGTTGAAAACTGATAAAAAAAGTGAGAGACTGTTATGTGCAAATTACAATGTATTTAAAAAATATTTTTTTTGAAAATTAGTATTTAAGTTTTACAACTCATACAAGTACATTTAAATAGAAAAAATAGGGAAAAAAAGATGCAAATTTTAGATTGAGATAATGAGTGTGAGATTTACGTTTACCAATACAAAGTCCAAAAAACCTTATAGGGTTCTGCTCATTTGTTGTTTTTTGGTAAGCATATGAATGATTTGACAAAGGGTTTGTTGGGATATTGCAATATTAAATGATGATACACCTGTAACACTACAAGACAGCGGCTTATGATGCTATCCAAGTGTTCCCTTAGATTGTTCCGAGTGCAATATTCACCCAAAACTAGAATTGCTGAAGCAGCTCTGGCCTGCAGCATACAAAAAACAAAGAATCGATGCGAATTTTTTCTTGTAATAAAAGAAAGAACGTAGTTGATGAAGTTAATAAAACAAGGGTAAAGACGAAAACCACCAACAATGTTCACAATAATAACCATAATGATGACGAATGCTAACAATGTCCATTATCTCCCGAGGCATTCATTACATCTAATCACAAGAAATGAAAAACAAACAAAGAAGCAACACCGAGCAAAATATAGACAAAAACAACATGAAAGAAGTCATGCTATCATAAAAGGTTCAAGGTCCACATAGCAGTAATTTACATCTTACAAACATAGCCTTAATAGGCTACGACCATTATCAGTAGGATTGCACCCCGGCCGAACATTTCCTGAAGTTAAATCTCCCCTAATACAACACCCGAATAAAGATGAACAAGAACTAGCATACATCAAGCAAGTGGCAACAATTGCAAAGGTAGCTTCCCACATCATACAAAAGTACCGTGAATAAAACTTACTTGGATCACACTGGACAATTCAATAACTTAACTTCAAACGTAGCTTATCAATATTCTATTGGACTAAAACAAATTTTAGTCATTAAAATTTGATTTTTTTTCGACTTTGAACCTAAATTAAAGTGGGACTTGCTCATTGTTTGGAGTAAATTTTTATGTGTTCGTGTTCTACTCCGTGAAGACAATAGCGTAGTATATTTTCTTGCTTAAATCGAGTAAGAAATGAATGAGAAAATAGGCTCCAAAGTGACCCCCTTGATTTATGGAAATAAAAGTTCTGCAATATGGGATTTGACACCAATCCCACATTAGTTGGGGAATAAATTCTATATGAGCATAAATAGGTCAAGTTTGTTCTATGAGATTGGGCACCAAGGAGTACCATAATTTTATGAGTTGAGCGAGTGTCTACATGCTTTCAGTTCAATCACACACACAAGAGTCGCTCGCTTTGCCACGACCCGACTCAACCGGACACGGGTGTAGATTACACCAAGTCTTATCTTTTTGAAAAAATTTCGTTTAACGAATTGGGTGTGAATTTTTTACTTCGAAATTTAATTTCAGTACCAATTGCATTTAATATTCACACTGATTCAAATTAGTGTTCCCTTTAGTCCTGAATTTTAGTTGTATCTGTTCAAGAGTAAACATTAATACAAAATGGTATCTTTTGAAACACAACATAAGGAATTGTTCTATTTCCAAACTTTACCTTCAACAAGCGTCGATTTATTTCTATTTTTTTTCTATCCTGATCCCGACTCATTTGTCTTTTCAGATACTTTGGCAGATTACTAAGGTTAGTACAAATATGGATAAGAGTTAGGTTAGTCTAGTTCAACTGCTTATGCAGTATCGAAGGTGAAACATCTGAAGGTGAGTGAACAAGATTAGCCTTCTAGTGTACCTCTGAAGCTATATTGGGTCTAACTGACTGACCTTCTATCTAAAGCGTGTCTGTCGTCGTGGCCTTCGGATGATGTCTTTGCTGGCTAGTTTGATCTCATGTCTACCTAGTGTCTAACCTATTCTCTAGGTCACCGACGTTGCATGTGGAATCTATGCTCCAAAAAGGGGAGTCTCATCTGGGTTGCATCCATTCGACATGATGACTATTCGGATCAGCCACTATTCTCTCTATACCTAAATTAACTCTGTTCTGTAACACTAAATTTCGGCATTTAGGCCAGTCTCGTATAGTGATATTTTTACCACTAACAGTTTGCATTTGAAAGTACACAACACAATTTTTGATTCGCTGGACAAGTAGATTGAAGTTTTACTTCTATTTACGTGAAGATCATTGTATACTGGAAGACAAATGCTTTGATTTGTATAACTATAAGCACCAAGTGTGGGGGCGAAATTTGTCTTAAAGGTGTAATGTCAAACACTAGTGTTGATTTGCAGAAAGTTTAATAACAGTTTCTGATCTGCAAATAAGTCAGTTTATACATTGGTCTGATTACAAATTTATGTGTAACTATGTCGTACATACTTGTAACTGTTTCGTGCATATTAATATAACCGTTTCGTTCTTGATTGTTCCTATTTATTCTAAGTTGCGTGATATAAAAAGAGATTTTAATAAGTAATTTTATTATATCTGAAATATCACAAACAACAATTTCAAGAATGTGATGAAAAAAATAGATCCAATAACAAAAAGAGAGCAGTAGAAGAAGGAAGGGATAAAGGAACAAATGCTTCCAAAACATTCATCAAATATGAATGAGCTTATCAATAGAGGTATAAACATTTGCAGTCGTGACAGCACAATTAAACTACATGACCCCCACTCAACAAGTAACGAACCTCTTAAACATGTAATATTCAAAGTTAAAGTACAAATTCTGAAGTTACAAATTCTCTAACAGCTTAAACTTTTAGAATAGATAGTTGTTTAATATAGTATTAGAGCAAAGGTCCAGTGTTAAGATATCGTCACCACCTGATCATAATTTTTTTTTTCATGTGTTAGACATAAAATCTAGCTTGTACGTGAGGAGTTATGTAAAAAGATAAATACTTAAGTTACACTTTTCCTAACAACTTAAATTCTTAGAATAGATGATGATTTAAAACAATAAAAATAAACATCATCATCGAGTGATCTCTTCTTTCATCACAGTGGTAGACTATAATTTACATAACAAGGACAACTGAATGGTACTTGTCCAAGAATGGTACTTGTCCAAGAGACAGAAAAATAGTCCTTTTATGAACAAAATTTTATTCCTTCATATTTAGGAAAAATAGCTCAGGAAGTGTTGGACAATTTTTTTTTTTTTTTTTGTAGATTTTGAGCCTACATTAAAGTGGGACTCACTTATGAGTTTGAATAATTTTTTGTGAGTTTGTGATCTATGTATTACACGAGAAGAATAACGTAGTATATTCATTTGTTCAAATCGAGTAAGAGCTAAATGAGAAAATAAGTTCCAAAATGACTCTTAAAATGTGAAAATAAAGGTTGGGGCAAATTGGGATTTGACTCTAATTTCACATTGGTTGGAAAAAAATAATTTGGCGAGTATATATATCTCAATTTTGCACTTTGGGTTGGGTCTAAAAGGGCACTCCACTTTTGTGGGCGACAGATGACCTAAATGGATTTGGGATTGACCACACATGTGCGCACGAACCATTGCTTGGCTGGGCTTGGGCTCAGATGTGAGTGTGTGGGTGGGTCCAATCTTATATTTTTTGATAAAATTCTTTTGATAATGTCCTTAATTTCTTAACCAGAGTTTTAATTGTTGCTTGTTGGAATTCAAATTATCACTGGTTCGAGTTTGAATTTTTCACAAATTTCGAATTTGAATTTTCTGTCTGTTCATTAATGGACATGCGTGAATGACATCATTTGGGTTGCATTTGATCAGTGAGAGCTATTTTGAACAATCACCTCTACATCTATAAATAATCACAACAACAATTAGGGTTTTTTGAGGTGACAATGCTTACTGTCACATAAAATGTGTTTTTGAGATTTTTTTTTTGGTGGTATTATTGTTATAAAACGTTTATTTGCTGTTGCAAATAGTATTTGCGATGGCTGTTGCCGCCACAATGATTTTTTGAGGCTACACTTATTATGGTAAGACATGTCGTCACAAATACATTGCCATAATAAATGTAGTTTCAAAAAAATTTTGTGACAGTAATATTACGTTTCAAATAGTATTTACAACAATAAATAAATTTTATATAACAACACTATTGTCACTAAAAAACTTTTTTCCCTCCAAAACACATTTTTTTTTTTTGTGACAATAAACACTGATATAACAAAAACTTGTTTCATAAGACTTTAATTCTTGTAATGAACCCAAATTAATTAGCATTCTGGACTTAGAAAACACTTATAACATTCGTGACTACTGGTCATTGCATACATAATTTTTGTCATTAGAATGTAGTGTTCATTTTTGAGAGTATGAAATATAATGTTTCTTTGATCTAATGGTACTTCTTATCATGCGAAGATTTTGTTTTCCTGAGGTCAAAAATTTAAGTCCCCCTCCTCCCTCCCTCTCCCCATCCCCCAAAAAAATGAAATACAATTTTCAGTTTGTTGTACATATAGATTACAGTGTTCTGTGTGTGTGATCATTGTATTATGAGAGGGAGATGCTAAAGAACCCATAATCACCACATTGGAGGTGAAATCTGTTTTAAGGACATAATGTCAAACACTAGATTTGATAAAATTCTTAAACCGTTCTATTATGCAATTAAGTTAGTTTTATGTGTTACTATTTTACTCTTAATTGCATAATTTAAATAAAAAATATCAATAAGTATTTTGCCTACATGACATGACACATCCTCCCAACAGAAAGAAGGAAAATGCTTCTCATTTATGTTAAAAGAAAACAACTAAAATTTTAATTCGCTGAAAAGGTTAGCAGGATTACGTGTCATGTCCCAAACAAGTTCAAATGCAGAGTAAAAGTACATAAATAAGCCCACTAACCTGCATGTCTTGATTTAGAGAGTCATTCATCACTTCAGCTAATGCAGGTAGCACGAGGTGATATCCACCTTGTAAGTGTATGCCCAAAATCCAAGCCAACACCTCAATTGCACGAATAGATGCATTCTGCACGACAGGGTCGTCATCTTGAAGTGAGCTCAAAAGCATCGACATTATTAGTTCGACCTGTGTCCACAAAATGAAAAATAAAAAAATATATCCGAAAAATCTCCAAATCATAATGGTGATTGACAATCAATCGATCATATTCAATTCTCAGCATTAGACTAAAACTACTGAACAGTCCTTGTCATGCACAGATTTTTTTTGTTCTTCTTTGCAAAGTCTTATCACCAAATTCTCCATAACTCTAATCTGGGACGGAACTGTGAGAAATCCTAGGGGGCCATAGCACCCCTCAATTTTTAAAAATTACCATTGTTCCCCCTATATTTTCAAAAAAAATTATTGGTAACCTCCAACTTTTCAAAACATCCAATGTTTAAGTATCTCACTTAATGTATTCAAAAAGATCAATGAATTTAATAAAAATTTAGGATGTAATCAAATGGATGAGTGTCGTTTGTACTAACGAAGACATTTGTTAGATTATTTTGATGACCATGGAAAAAAATAAATGATTTTTTGTGAGCATAATTTATTTATAGACATAAAGTTAAATTATAAACAAGAAAAAAAGAGGATGATAATATTGTCACGAATAAATTTTTATGAGGATATGATCCAATTTTTGAGTTTTGTGCTCAAAATTAATTTTTTCAATGACATTACATAAAAATCAAATTTAATAGGTTCTTTATAAATAAAAATTTATCATTAACAATGACCGTTGAATAACCTAATTGAATTAAATTTTTGTCTATGTCATTGTTGGCCCCCCTCAAGATAAAATTTAGATTCCATTCCTGACTCTAATATTACTAGACAAATACCTATTAATGTGTTAAAATGTAATTCATTAAAATAAAAAGAAAATGCTTCCCTTTTTTGTTAAGAGAAAACAACTAAAATCTGGACGCACTTATAAAGTACATAAATAATAAGCCCACTAACCTCCTCATGCAAGCAAAAACGTAATAAATGTAGAAGTAACTGTTGAATTGCTTCAATAGCTGCACACTGCACATAACGGTGGGCATTTGGAAATGGGCTCAAAATCATTTGCACTATTTTTTTCAAATTTTCTATTGTCACATGTGTCCACAAAATGGAAAAAAAAACAAAAAACAACGTAAACAAAAAATCTTTAGAACATATCTTAGCATTAAACTAAAACTAACTGACATATGTGTGATTCACCAAATTTGTTATCTTTTTTTATCATTACTCTATAACCAAATTCTCCCTAATCTTGATATTACTGAACAATTACCTTAATGTGGTAAAATGATATTTATTTAAATTTTAAATAATTAAAAAGGTGATTGAAAATTAAATTAGAAGTAGTTTAAAGAAATGGTGGAAGAATTTAATTGGAATGAGCTAATTAAGCATTTAGAAAGAGAAGTTTTCTCAAGGTTTCTCATTCTTAAATTGATTTTTTTTTATACATAGAGAGATATATTAAAAAACAAATAGAAAATAAATTGTGAAAGACAAACCGATCACAAAACATAAATTAAGGTCATAACATGAAAGCAATTATAAAAAGCAAAACAAATGCAAAAACAAAAGCAATTATAAAAAGCAAAGCTCTGATACCTCACGACAAGTCTTTAGACTATGTGTGATCACAATGAATGCGTTATACTTCTTTTGCCACTCAGGAGTATTCGAATATGCCGGTAACACTTCCAAAACAACAGAAAACATATCATTCCTATCCACCCCAATAAACAACATATTCAAACATGTCCTCCAATCCCAATGATTACTTCTCTCGCATGCAGACACATAATCTGCATTAGGATCATCATCGTTAATATAGTCCAACATGTTCATAAAAATTTCAAACAACTTCCTCACATTTTGCTGCAGCCAAGACGCTATCTCCTCGACCTGCGCCAATTTCGAAAGGAACTCAATGGCCAAACGCCTCGTCCTTACCTTCAAACCATCATTTTTTGCAATCTTCCACATTCTCTCCACCCAATCCATAATTTGCCCCACCAAAAACGTCGGTTCCGCTAACTTTGTTAACAACTCCAACACCTCGTCGGCCATCGCTTCATCCCTATCCTCCAACATAGACAGCATCGAAGTCAACAAGTCCAAACACTGAATGGAATTAATTGCGGCCCCCAAAGCTTCAACACGCACATCCCATTCTTCCTCTTTTTTCAAACACTGCCGCAAAATTGAATGCAACTTATCATCCAAGCCGAAAAATCTTAAGAACAAAAAGATGTTTGATAATCAATTGATCCCAATTCTCATCATTAGACTAAAATAAGCGCACACCATGTTGTGTTATTATTTCTTCTTATCATCACCCTACCATTAAATCCTCCCTAACCTTAATATTATATAACAATTAACTATTAAAGTGTTTAAATAATTAAAAAAAGTGATTAAAAATTTAAATTTGTAGTTTTAAAAAATGGTGGAAATGGTTACATAATTAAAAAAAAGTGATTAAAAATTTAAATTTAAAGTAATTTTTAAAAAATGGTGGGAATAGTTACAAAAGTCACAAGCAATTTTTTTTTTTTTTTTATAACTAAAATCTCCATGCGTTAATAGCAAAATAAATGTAAAAACAAAACCAAATATAAAAAGCGAAGTTCTGATACCTCCCGACAATTCCATTTAATTATACTCTTTGAGAGTGCAATGAGTGGGGCATGGCGCTTTGCCCCTCAGGAGCAGCCAAATACGCCGGAAACACTTCCAAAGCAACAGTCAAAATATCATTCCTATCCGACAAAATCGACAGCCTATTCACACACCCCTGCCAAGACTCATAGTTATCCGTCTCCTCATTATCGTCCCACATCTCCTCCATATTAATTTCAAACTCCGTCCCAAGTTTCAGCAGCCTGGGATTCGTTTTCTCAACCTCGGCCAATGTCAAAACGAACTGGACCAATGTCAAAACGAATTCAATGGCCAAACGCCTCGTCTCTTTCTTCAAACTATCATCATCGGCCATCAGCAATATTGTCTTCACCATCTCCACAATTTGTTTCCTCAATAACGTCGGCTTCATCCCTGCCAAATCTATCAATAACTTCAACGTCTTAACGGCATCGGCCATCGTTTCATTCTCACTATACAATGCATTCTTCAACGTAGACATCATCGCTGTCAACATATCCTGAAAATTGACCAAATCTTTTTGTTCTAAACATAGAATGAAATTAATCGCGGCCCCCAACACCGGGATATGCACATCCTCCCCCTCTGTTGTTGTTTTCAAACACTGCAATAAAACTGAATGCAACTCCATATTCAAGTTAACTGAATGCAACTCCTTATCCAAGTTAACTGGATGCAACTCCCTATCCAAGTTAACTTGATGCAACCCCTTCAGTCCCTTCCCTAGATACTGTGCTAAATGAGCACAAATCAACAACGCCCTCTTTTTATCAGATTTTATAAGTCGAACTAAAAAGGGTAAGAATTCGGGCCATTCTTTTTTTAAAAGAGAAGCTGCAAGCGCTGATACAGTGTGACAGAGTTCGTTATTGATTGGTCTTGTAGGTGTGTCAACGGATGTGTCAACTAATTTCAAAAGACCGCGTTTTAGAGTCGATTTCGCTTCAGCAGGAAAACGGACGAAGGGCGTGTCAAATTTATTGATGAGAGTCTTGCGAAGGAGAATGGCGGAAATGGTACATGAGTTGAGATCTAGAGAGGAGGAGAGCACGAGATAAAGCTTGTTAGCGAAGACATGTAGATTGGGTTTATATGTGCAGATTTCGAAAATCGACTTGGCGTCGGAGCGCGTGTCGTTGGAATAGGACATAAAATCGGTGATTAGGTCTTCCAACTCGTTGATTTTGTCGGATTCGAAGATGGCTTTGGCTTTCGCATCCTTTTCATACTTTGCAAGTCTCACCATGGCTGAGTTGAGATTTTGGATAGGATAGAGATCAGAGATGGTAGATGAGGCGCTTGCTCTGTTTGGGTCAGCTGACAGTGGAAGAAAGGTTTACCTCAGAGGGAGACAAAAGAGGATGGAGGGGAAGACGCCTAGAAAGAGGAGGTTTAACGTGTTTGACTTAAAGGCTGATGATTAAAACAAACATTATTCAGATTTATTATTTAAACCCGTTTGCAATCATGAAACTTAAATTATAATTTTGGGTAATACAAGACAGCTATTTTATTAATAAAATAACATCATCAAACCAGCATTTACTTCTCACATCAACAAATTTTCTCAAAAAATTTATAAAAAATTTCTAATGTTTATCTTTATACAACACTGATTACATCTCAGATTTTGTCTTTTGTTTCCCTCTCATTTTCTACTCTCTTTAATTTTGTTTCCTTTGTTGATTGCATTAGACCATCTTTAATTTGATTCAACTTAATGTTTAGGTAAAAGGCTTGATTTTATATAAAACAATAGACAAACTCAAATTAAAAAAAAAAAAAAACTAGCTCAAACCGAGGACAAACCCAAATTTAAAAAAAGAATAAAATTTGATCATTAAAGATTTGAGGCAAAATTTAAATATTGCTTAATTTGGATACCTTTTCCTGATTTTTTGTTGTTATTTCCAACATGAAATGAATAGATAAAATGGCTACCACATTGGGCACGGCGCTTACTACAATGGTAAGATTGTTTTATTATGATTTGAAGGTCATGAGTTCAAATCGCGAAAAACAGCCTCTTTATCTACAGGGATAAGGTTACGTATATTTAACCTCCAGAAGTCCCTATAATGACAAGAGTCTCGTACACTGAAATATTTTTTTAAGTGGCTATCCCAAATTTGGGATACACATTGTTGCCCATAATGCTTTAGAATATCCAATTTCTGCGTAGCCTAAAGAATTGAGGACCAAACTGTCATACAAAGGAGACATGGACCTCGTTGCTCACTAGATGAACCTACTTTCTGTGTCAAAAGTTTTGAAAACTTCAAGTGATTTGCTTCATAATAGAATTTCAGTTGCCCATCAATGGATCGTGTATCTGTTTGGACCTAAAATATAAAATTATAAAAATGTTTGATACATCCATATCCAGAAAATCCAAAGACATTCAGAGGAGGCCACACGGCTGAGTCTAAAGAAAGGTGGAAAATGATCATCCACAACTTTGTTTCAAAAGAGAGAATTGTGTGGGAGTTACAAACCAAATAATTGTTAATAGAGACAGAACCATCAAAGATAATGTCTATAAAAGGCAGATAAAGAAGAAGTTAAATGATACATTTAAATCCCCACAAGACCCATGATCTGGCATTTCTGCAATGTATCGGTTTTAACTGCTGAATGAGAGAGGTCATTTCGTTCTGAGGCAAGCAAGGGCTGGTTTATGTGTTGGAAAAACTGCTATGCTGTACCTGGTATTTGATCTGGAGGAGTAGTGTTGCTTAGCTTTATGATATGGTAGACATACATTTCGTAACCTTGCGAGATATACATTTAGTAGTGCTTTGGTTTTAAAAAGGTTGTCTAGTTTCAACTTTGCAGTTTTTTACTTCTTTCAACGAGCATCCTGTTTCTTAAATCTTTTCCATTGATTTGTAATGCGAATGTTTCCTATCAGTGAAATTCAGTTTTGTTTACCAAATTAGTAAAATAGAAATTCCACCCCATAACTCCCTAAACTAAAACTCTTTTCTTTTTTATTACTCAAAAGCTTACAGACTGATACCACGTAATAACATCATGTTTGGTATGCACGAAGGACATGAATGATAGTGAGTATTTAGTACAATGTAGGCCTTAGAAAGAAAAAAGGAAATGGGTGCCATAAGTATTTATCAGGGTTCTTACATTGTCTAGGATTTGAGGTAATCCATACAAACCAGCACCTAGAATGAAAAGCATGCACTCATATGTGCCATAAATTGTCGATGGCTTTAATTTTGGATTGTTCTCTAGCTTATTGCTGCCATATATTAATCATACCTGCTAAATATTCCAGTTTTTTATTTCATTCTGTATATAAGTCCAACA
>JAHQCQ010034298.1:37679-57144 GCA_023539305.1 Ilex asprella | reverse complement strand
ACCTACGTGATAGGAATTGAAATATTTCGTGATCGATCACGTGAATTATTGGGGTTGTTTCAGAAAGCATATATTGATAGAGTTCTAGAGAGATTCAATATGGAGAATTGTTCAGATAGTTTTGCCCCAATTCAAAAAGGGGATAAGTTCAGCCTTATGCAATGCCCAAAGAATGAATGGGAACGTAAAGAAATGGAAAGGATTTCTTATGCTTCAGCAGTGGGAAGCCTAATGTATGCACAAACCTGTACTAGGCCAGATATCAATTTTGCAGTTGGGATGTTAGGGAGATACCAAAGTAATCCTGGAATGGATCATTGGAAGGCTGCAAAGAAAGTGATGAGGTACTTGAAAGGAACAAAAGGATATATGCTCACATTTAGGAGGTCTGATCATCTAGAGGTTATTGGCTACTCAGATTCAGACTTTGCCGGATGTATAGATAGTAGAAAGTCCACTTTTGGTTATTTGTCCCTTCTAACTGGAGGGGCAATCTCATGGAAAAGTGCGAAGCAAACTATCATAGCTTCATCTACAATGGAAGCTGAATTTGTGGCATGCTTTGAGGCTACAGTTCATGGATTGTGGTTGCGGAATTTTATCTCAGGACTTGGAATTATCGACACTATTGCCAAGCCGTTGAGAATTTATTGTGATAACTCCGCAACAGTATTTTTCTCCAAGAACGACAAGTATTCTAAAGGTGCCAAACACATGGAATTGAAATATTTTGCCGTCAAGGAGGAAGTTCAAAAGAAACGAGTGTCCATAGAGCACATTAGCACAGAGCTCATGATTGCAGATCCATTAACAAAAAGGTTATCACCAAAGACATTTAAAGAACATGTTAACAGAATGGGTTTTGAATATAACCCATGATGTTTATTTGATGTTGGATTATTTGTTAGACACTTTTAAATTTAGATGTGTTTTATGATATTTCCTGTTTCCATTATGTACGTACATATGTTAGAATTAGATAAATGATAACAGGAATAGCCTTTGGCACAAGACATTATTGTTGGACCTCTTTTATATACACTTCTCACTTATGGATCATGTTAGACAAGTTATTAGTGTTGTGGTACATGGAAGGAACTATGTCGTGTTAATAATGTACGACCGCCATGACTCGCATCAGTGATTTGTTTAATTGTGGTATTATGATGACCAAATTAAGGAGTGACGGATTGGATTTAATGCGTGCGTACGTTAACCTTACTAGACTCAACTGTAAGATAATTATATGAGCCAAGTGGGAGAATGTAAGACTTAAATGTGGCCCACATGATTTTTTGGCACATGTGATATTTAATGATCACTAATTAATTGGTGAATTGATTGGGTCAAGATAATGATAAGGTTCTCAATCCCAAACTAACCAGGTAACTGATGTTTTCTAATTGGTCAAAGAGAAGTAGTAGTTTCCTGATATCCTACTTTGATGGGAAGTGGAGTTCATGTTGATCTAGGAAACTAGTCCTCTCTCTACCTATAAATGTGCACATGCCCCATTGATTTGTGTATCTCACCTAAAAGATTAGGAGAGAGAAACTGTGTTTTCAGGCTACACAAAAATACTGTTCTTCTTGTTCAAGAAACCAAAGGTTTACATCAATGGCTTCAGGTATGTAAATTATGATATTTTAATTCCGCAATATGAATATGTGAAAATCATGATTGTTCTAGGTCTTGAAATTAGGAATTGATTGATTATTATTTGATCATATAAAGTTTACAAAAAAAGTTAAAAGTCCAGCTGAATTGGACCAAAACATGTGATCTACTCATCGTGTCGAACTCAAAAGAAAGATCTATGCTCGACAATCGACCTCAACACTGTAATACTCAACGTGAACTTGAGGGCACCAAAACTCACAAGGTTTTGCTCTATTAATATAATTTTTTATAGAGAAATTTCATACAACTTTACTTTAATTACCACTTTACTTTAATTTAAAAAATATTTCCACCTTATGGAAAAAAAAAGAGGGGGGTATATTAAAGTAAAAATATTAAGTTACACCAACCTGAAGTATGTAAATACTAAAATTGACAATTGATGAAAAATGTTTTAGTATCAATAATATGACATGGTCCTATAGAATTATTATAATTCTTGAACTTATTCATTGGAATTCTATCATTTAACACATCATTAGATGAACAAACTAAATCAATTTTTTAAAGTCTCATATCATTACTCATAATAATCTTCTATTCCCATGCAATGTGTCTTTGTTTTGTCCTTCCATTTTCCCCAAATACATGCATGTCCTGCTTGTCTGGGGAGCTGAAGATCGATTTCATCGACTTTGGAGTAATGGACTTTTGGACCAACTTAGCAAATTTTTTGACCCAAAAAAAATTATTTAAATTGATTCAAGAATTTAGTTTTATGAGTTTTTTCTGGAGTTTTGTTACGGGTCTCACATAATTTTTTTAATTTATATTGTTTATAAAATATTATTAGTCACGTAAAAAAAATTGAAATTCATATTTTGAAAATTAGAAAATCATTTCAAATAGATTTTTAATTTTTTTTTCAACTATTTAAAGAATGTCCAATTGATTGGAGTTTTTTTAAAAAAAAATTTACGAAGTTTTTAAACCACAATTTTTAACTTAAAAAGGCTAGTCCCACGCAAGCCCGCCCCATAGATAGCGTATGCAAACACGGTAAAAAGCGATAGATAGCCAGCCATAGCAAAACTCAAAATCAATAGACCCTTCACAGCCATGGCAGACTCGAAAGTAAGCTTGAAGCTTCTTATAGACACAAAAATCAACAAGGTTCTCTTTGCAGAAGCTGGCAAAGACTTCGTTGATTTCCTCTTCAACCTTCTCTCTTTGCCTGTTGGAGCAGTCGTTAGGCTTCTCACAAAACAATCCATGGTGGGTTCGCTGGGTATCCTCTATGAGAGCATCGAAAACCTGAGCGAAACTTACTTTCAATCCGACAAGGACAAGGATTCTCTCTTGAAACGCAAAATCTGTGCTTCTCAAGTTCCTCAGTTGCTGTCTGATGTATCATTTGTCGCCAACAAAAAGCTCTACACGTGCTCCAACTATCAGCCGGGTCAAGACCATTCAAGGTTATATCTGGTATGTTTGGTTGGGGGATAAGTTTGGATGGTAATGGATAATGAAATTTATGTCAATCCAACAAAATAGTTTTTATATATTGGTATGCATATTTTCTTCAATATCATCCCATGTTTGGATGCATGTTGAGTGTTTATAATGAGCTCCACAAAAAAAGGCATAATATTAATTGACCATAATAATTTTTTTATGGGTATTATATTTCTACCAAGTGTGTGATGAGAGGTTATAGTGTAATTTAACTACTATATCATATTGGCAGCCCATATACCACTCTACAATATAACCTATTAGATGGTATGAGATAAGCCCTTCTTCATGGGTTTCGGGGCATTGTAGCATGCGAGCCGGGATTTTAATCCCATTAATAATCCCTTGTGTAAAAATCACAACAAACAAAGCATAAGTGGAGTCCAAGTGATATTTATCTTTATTCTCCACCTTAATTCCGACCTAATACCAAAAAGAAACATGCACCGATGTTTTGTTTTTCATGAGTGAAGTGACAACTCTAAAAACTTCTCAAAGGAGAATTTTTTTTTTACCTTACCGTCATTATAAATTTTGTGGGTTTTTTTTATTACTTTTTAGGATCATTTAATATTTTTTGTGATAATGTTACCACAAAAGTTATAAATTAACTCAAAAAAGTTATAATTCCAACCTTAAAAGTAATAATTTGACCTAAAAAATTATAAAATTTTGAATTATAAAATAATTTCAAAATTTATATCAAAACCCATAAAAATTTTAAATTTTAAAAGTATGATACCCATGTTTTTTTAGTCGTGTCCTAATCTGTCATGTATATATTAATTTGCTTTGTGTTTAGACATTTTTGGCTTAGACTTTTAGATGAGGTATTTTTTGTGGTGTTTCGACTTTTAACAACGCCATTCGAATTTAATTTAAAATTTTATTTTGTGAACTTAATTAATTATACCTGTTAAATTGAAAGTGAATTACATTTTAAATTAAAACTTACAAGAATTATGTTACTACTTTAGTTCTAAACTTAAGTCCATAAAACATTGTTCTTCAACTTTTTGTGAGACTTAGAGGTCTTGTATAGGGTATTATATTATTTTAAATATATTTATATATAAAATAAGCAGTATTTTTTTCCTTTTCTAGAGTGAGGCCTAAGACGATTCTTTTATCTGTTTTCTGCTAGTCCGACGACTCGTCCCGACCCTGTTCCTACCTTTCCGTCGCCGATGACCCGAGTGCTGTCTGTCCTAAGTGCAATGCTTATATGAACAAGGAGGTAACCTACGTTGCACCGGACAAGGCCGAAGAGGTGTCAGCTGGTGAGGCTGCGGGAGGGTATGTTAGAGGGGTGGTGACTTATATGGTGATGGATGACTTGGCTGTGAAGCCTATGTCTACTATCTCTAGCATTGCTATGCTTAACAAGTTCAATGTTACGGATGTTGGTGCCCTTGAGGAGATGGTTGTTGATTTTGGAATGAATGAGGTAAGTTGCATGTCTAATCCCATTTTTTATCAAAACAAAGTGTATGTCTAGT
The DNA here is from genome assembly GCA_023539305.1 of Ilex asprella. Lineage (NCBI taxonomy): Eukaryota > Viridiplantae > Streptophyta > Magnoliopsida > Aquifoliales > Aquifoliaceae > Ilex > Ilex asprella. The sequence continues at coordinate 52,510 of JAHQCQ010034298.1, read as the reverse complement.
TTCATTCATGTATTTGTCTTTGGGGAAAGGTAAAGTAGCGAAATTATGTTATATGGATATTTGCAACTACAAGTTGTCTAGTTATCATAGATTTGGTATCCTATGTTTTAAACTTTGTTTCATCTATATTTTTTTTAAGTAATGTTACACAATTTAAATAAAACTCAAAAAACTTACAACTCAAATATATATTATTCCTTAGATGAGTTAGTCTCATCAACTTTTTCAGTGGGGACTCGCTCATTTAACACTCATCCAAAAGATGATTGCAATTTTTGAGTTTTATTTTAAATGTGTGACATTTTTCATATTTTTTGAACCAGGTTGAGTGATAAATTCATCCATATATACCATGATTCCTGAATTTGAAATCCCAAATGAATATGACCCACTTATCCAAGGGTCGAGAGTCATTTGGGATTCTATTTGGGATCCCTAGCATTTCTCTTCACCAAACCTATGTTGGTAGGCAGGTTGGGTGGGTATTCTCAAGTTTGAAGAACTGATTTAAATGTGTTTTTTTATTAGAGTGTGAAGCTGTTGAAGACATCTTTGCAGTCTAAAACAGTCCTGACCACCATCTTCCTTGGGGATGTGGTGGAGTTGTGCATACAATGACAGTACTAGTAATTGGTTTGTTTAACCTATATATATGTGGAGGTGGTTATTGGGCTGAAAGATTGAATACAATGTTTTATCCTCCTCTTGGTTTTTACTGTGTAAGATTTTATTTTTCGACTACTCTTGGTAAAATGAAATTAGCTTGTAACAAATCTAAGGTTGTATGAAATTACAATCCTGCTCTTGGTATGCTTGAATAATGGTGAGCTTACCTGTTCTTCTCTATGCTTGAAATGTGGACCAAGAATTACAGTTTTATTTTTACAACTGATGGAAGTTGTTTGTTTGATCTTCATTCCTCAGTTAAAATGGGAAAAAAAATTATTTGAAAATGAAAGTAGTAAAGTATTCTAACATCATCTTTTTAAAGTTTTTTTTTTTTGAACCGAAAAAAAAAAGATTTGAGATAGCTTAAAAAGGGTACAATGGAATGCAAGAAAAATTAATGGTACTTTCGTAATTAATGCTTAAAAAGGGTACAATGGAATGTAATAAAAATTAATACTTATTTGGAATCAGTTTTGAATAGTATGACTCAATAGTCCTAATATACATTTCATAGGACTCCACTGGTTTTTGAGAGAAAAAAGTAGATTTATGGGTGTTTTTCCCTCTTTATGTTCCCTAGACTACTTTCCAGAATTTCTATTTATGTTGACATTGATACCGATATTAATCAAATCAAACTAAATCAAATCAAGTCTTATGTCCTAATTATTTGAAGTCAGCTATATGAGTCCGTTTTTGTCATTTATTTTGATCATGCGCTATATGCACATTTAAGTTAAATATTTTCATATCTTTTCTTATTATTTCGTTTAATGTTAATTTATGTATACTCTTATTTCTAGTACCATTAAGAGAAATTCTCTCATTTTTTTCAACCGGTGCCTCTATCGGCCTTCGTTGAATATGATAAAACTATCTTAATCAATTTTCTCTTAACTTATCCTCAATTGAAGTTGCTCCTACCATTTCTCTAATACGGTCATTTCGTATTCTATCTTTTCTAATTTTTCTACACATCTATCTTAGCATTCTCATTTCCATTTATACTTATTTTGTCACTATATTACTTCCTAATTGCCCAACATTGTGTCTCATACAACATTGATACTCATGGAATATTAATGTCCCAAACATTGTTGGTTGACCACAGAATATGACCATGGGTTTGCAAGATTAGTCTCATTAAAATTAAGACTTCAACATTGAAATAAAATCTTCTTTTTCATGTTAATTTCGCTAACTGTATCAACATCTCTCTCTCTCTCATGCCATAAAATTTACTGATCCAAACCCGAATCAGAAACATGGATTTAATTATACTATCATGTATATATGTGTGTATGTATGTGCATTGTTAAAATGTTGGTGATATCTATGTATATCTGTATAAATAAGTAGGCAGAGAGATCTCCTACAATGATGCCACCAATGTGTTGTATTTAACTGATATTAGGTCTATCAATCGTGTTGTGAGCGTGTTCATGTCAAAAAATACTTCATTCATATACGATTGGTTTATTAATTCGTATCTAACAAATCGTGTCATATTGAATTTGTGTCGTGTATTTATTTTGATTGGTTTCACCCATACCCAATTCGTTTATTAATCGTATCGTCTCGGGTTCACTAGTTTATGAAACAAGTGCCTCTTAATGATGCACAAAACAGTCTCGTGCAAGATCAACAGTCGAGTGTGTGATAAAGTGTAATTAATGGACAATAAATAAAACAATCAATTACCGTAATATAAATATTGAGTCAACGCGCAGATATTGTGAGACCTGATCATGCTTTTCATACATATTATTATAATTATATGGACTAATTGCAATTATGTTGAATTAATTATTGGATAGAATTTGGGATATAAAAATTGTATTTGGTCGATTTTAAAATCACTTAGGAATTTAGAGGGAGGCAAGTGGAATTAGTAAGTTAGAAGAGATATTTTTATACATGTGTCAAGTACATGGTGGTGAGTTATATAAAAATTTATGTGTGTGGGTGTGAGTGTGCCGTGTGTGTGAGTGTGTTGAAAAAGTGTTGAATGAGTGTGTGTGTAATGCATGAGGTAATGTGTGTGTGTGTGTAATGTAAGACTAAAGGTGTGGGTGTGTGTTTAACATAGGAAGTTGTGTGTGTGTGTTCTGGCTGGAAACCGAGAAGTGAGGAGAACAAAAGAGAAAATAAAAGAAGAAAAGGGAGTTATGTGTGTGGGGTTCTTGAAACCGAAAGCAAGGAAGGAGATTGGTGGATTCTAGCTCAAACCGTGACTAGAGTGGGTCTTGCACAAAGCTTGTGGTAAGTCATTTTCAATGTTTAATAAAGATGTACATATATATATGTGTGTATGGGCTGTTTTAATTAATTTTATGAGTTGTGTTAATTTAATGACAAAACAGATTTTTCTTTTTGTTAGTTTAATTAAGTGTATCAAACATGAATTAGTGGGTTGCTTTGTGTTAAATTAATGAGCTGTTTTATGTAAAATTTAAACAGATTTTGAGAGTTTAAGTTAGTGTAATTAGTCTACTTAAAGGGCTGTTAAATAATGAGTAATGTTAGGTGTGAGAAAAATGTGAAAAATTGCTATTCGAGATGTTCGGTATGTTTCTGAGGGCTAAGTTGGAACCGAAATTAGGGGAGCCAAATGGGTGATTTAAAAATTCCATTAGGGGGTTGTTTGCATAAATATAAAGTGTATGAAAATTTAAGTGTGGCGGTCTTGGACAATAATTACGATAGAAGATGGAAATGGGTGTCGGTAACGCCGAAACCCAAATTTCTATATTATTTATCACATGTATGTGAGTGAACGGTGTGGAAACTGGGGTTACCGGGGCACTTTAATTGCATCATTTTGCATGTATTAGTGCACAAACAATTATTCAATGTGATAAATATGTTGATATTGTGATTACAAATGTGTTAGGTGAGACAGTTGGTATTGGAACAAATACGGAAACACCGAGAAAATTCATCGATAGGTCCGGAGGCTCGTCGTAGCTCTGTACACTTGAGGTGGGTGTGTATCTGTATGTGTTTTGAAAATGCTATTATAAGATTATGTTAGATGGTAGAATTTTAATAGTATTCTCCAGGATTATGTGCTATGTGCTTATGTGATTGCATGATGCCTTGTATTGTGTATTGTGTATTGTGGAATGTGACGCACTGTTTGAGACAGTGGCGTCGATGCCTGATCACTGGGCGTGCAGTGGTGTGCTAGCACTATGGTGTTCCCGGGAGGTTCGGGAGACACGGATCCATGTGGGATCGTTTACCCGATGAGGGGTAGTATGAATGTGTTATGGCTTGTGGAGTTTTGTGTAATTGGATTGATGTTGTTGTTTGATACGTGTATTTACGTAGTATTACCTACTTCTGTGTATTATTATCATTTTCTTTGCATATATGACATGTATACTCACTGAACGCGTGGTTTAGCTCACACCCCAACAGTTTCTCTTTTTCAGGTATTGTAGAGGAAATTTCAGATTTGTCCACTGTCCAATCGGTTGAAATGTGTCTCGTGTATTGAGTTCAGTCTAGAATGGTTCAACGAAGTTCATGTAAAAATACTCAGGTTATTTTGTACTTATTTCGTTGGGTTGTATATTATGAGAGATTATTATAGCAGGGTAATAGTATATATTTGTAAACAGACTCTACAGGCATACTTTGTGATGTATGCTATGTGAGGTGTGGGATTTGTATTTGTCTATAACCTTGGAAACAAAAAGTTGGTACAGGTATTATATGTGTGCAGGTTATGAGACAAGTTTACCCATCATGCTTTATTGATTAAGGTGTTGGGTGGTATTGTTGTACCTGTTGGAATAATTAGTGTTTTGTTAATTTAGATCATGTATATATGTAAATAGGTGTATTAAAAAAAAAAAAAAAAAACCTAGTCGCGTCTCATCCTTGGGAGACCGGGATGGGGCGTGACAGATATATAGTAGTTCGATTCACGTGACCTACTCCTTTCTGGGAAACAAGAGAGAGAACAATAGTTAATTCTGGGAGAGATATAATAACTAGGAAAGAGAAACTATGTGTGTGTAGAAAGGTGTAGAGAGGTGTGGTGAGATGCCTCTCCATGTGAAAAAGACTTATAATTTATAGGCATGGTGAGACGGTGACGTGAGTGTGAGAGTACTAATTCTTCAGGGAGGATAGCTGCAAAATGTAAGTACAATTAAGATAGTTTTAATATTTAAGAGTGGGTATCTCGATAATCTCTCTCCCACGTGCTCTTATCTTCCTGAGCTCCTTAAATCTTGGACTAAGTCGGATTGATGAATCGGACTGGACCTGCCTTTCTAGCGGATTTGTGCTTATTTAATTTACTAGGTCTGACTCAATTAGATCTAGGCTCGTCACTTCTAATTCCTAGTTGCGACATATTTTGACACACCAATATAAATGTATGTACCAAAAGGGTAGGACGTCAACGTGAAAAGTAAACTTATTGACTATATGATTTATATGTGTTTTGATTTGCCTAAAATGAAAATTATCCAAACTATTTATTCTGAGGAAAAAAAGATGACCTAGGTAAAGGAGCTTTGTTGATTACTCAGCCCGGCTTAAAACGGAGAAAGGCAAATAACATTCTGTACTCCAAAAGATATTTATATTCTAAAAAATTGAAAATCTCATATTACACCTTCAATTAAATAAAAATATTTTCTACATTTTTATCTGATTTAAAATATAAATTGAGAATTTTCAAAACCTTTCAAGGTATAAAGTGTCATTTATCCAACTATCAAACTTAAGAGTCTAGCCCAACTTGCATGCGGGCTGAAATAGCCCGGTCCATTTCTGATATAGGGCACACCTTACGGTCCCTTTCACGTCAAAAAGGCTATTTTTGTAATTCCGCCTCTACATATGACCCGTGTTTATCCCGCCCACATCTCATTTCTGAACCCTAGTCGGTAGCGGCTGCGACCCATCATCTCTTCGAGTAAAGGTACGTCCCTTCTCTGCACCGATTCCGATGTGTTTTAGGGTTCTTAGCATTTGTGTATATATATATGTGTGTGTGTGTGTGTGTGTGTGTGTGTATATCTGTTTGTTTTAATCTCTCTTCTATGTGGACTCACGATGCCAATCTTCTTGTGATTGTGATTTGAATGGTTTGAATAGGTTGAAGCAGTGATCAGCAATGGCTCCTGCTAAAGGTATGTGTTTGAATGAACCCTTCTTTTCCGCATATAGATATATTTGAGTGTGTTTGTTTGTGTCTGTATATACATATGCTGTTGGATCTTTTGTTTAGGGTAGATAATGAAGATGATTATTATGTAATGTTAGGTATGTATGTATGTGTTGGGTGTGTGTAATTGTTTACTTATTCAGTAACTGCGTGATGAATTTAGTGTGTGTTTTATCATAAGAAACCATCTGAAATTAGGAATTCTAATTGTGGGAATTTCCTAGCTGGACTGCATGGGTGAGCTGAGTATGCCCCGCTTTTTAGCTATCAAGTTATCAATATGTATAACGCATGTGTAAGCGGGTGTCAATAATGCTGTGGTGCTAAACTAAACTACTGATGGGAATTAACTGATGTTGGTTGTGGAACTATGACATGGGAGAAACTATTGTAATATTTAAGATTCTGTTTCTGTCTTTTAATGTGAAGGAAATGATTAATGTTTTCATGGCTTACCTATTACTATCTCTAAATTGATACTAACTAGGCAGAAAAATGCTATATGGTGATGTGAATCATTGTGATGATCTATACCTACATCTTGATAGAAAAGGGTAGTCGGACTGGTCTGTCTGTTTTTTCTCGCTTGATTTTGTGTAACGGGAGTAGGTATCCTTCCATTTTCATGGGGTTTTATTGGTTTTGTCTCGCTCTTAATACATTTACACCTACTTCACCTTTTCCTCAGTTGACAATTTAAAAAAGGGTGATCCAAAGGCCCAGGCCTTAAAAGCTGCCAAGGCTGTGAAATCGGGTTCATCAACCTTCAAGAAGAAGGCCAAGAAGATCCGGACGAAGGTTACCTTTCACCGGCCTAAGACCTTGAAGAAGGATAGGAACCCCAAGTATCCACGCATCAGTGCGCCTCCAAGAAATAAATTGGACCATTACCAAATTCTCAAATATCCACTGACTACTGAGTCTGCAATGAAGAAGATTGAGGATAACAACACCTTGGTCTTTATTGTTGACATTCGTGCTGACAAGAAAAAGATCAAAGATGCAGTGAAGAAGATGTATGACATTCAGACCAAGAAAGTGAACACTTTGATCAGGTAGTCATCATTCACTAAAGGACTTTATCAATTGTTGTGTAAACCTTGCCATGAAGTTCGGAATTTAATGATTAGATGGCTCTTTTAGTGGGAGTCTCTTTGCTTTTGAGTAAATTTGTTATTCAGAATTTATGTGCAGGACAATGTTAGCAATCTACATCCACATAAATCTCATTTAATTGTTTTAAGCTTTTATCATTCTTTCTTTATTATGTGACAGTTTATTATGTCTTAGAAGTTGCAATGAATTAGGTAATTTTTAGTGTCTGAAGTAACTTATTTTGTGTTCTTGTCATGCAGACCTGATGGAACGAAGAAGGCGTATGTTCGGTTGACACCAGACTATGATGCCTTGGATGTGGCAAACAAGATTGGGATTATCTAAGATGGATTCATTTTTTTATGGTCATCACTAAAGTCATTTAGACAGTACTCTTGACAGTTTTGTTAGTTTTGTTGGTCTTAGATACTTTTTCTGTTTTAAAATTATAATTTTGTATGCAAGGTTAGAATTTGATTGTGGATTCAACTTTGTCAATGCGAAAACTCTCGATTTGCTTGCCATTTCATGGTTTGTGTTATGAATTGGTATTATCTCCTTTAGTTTGTTTCAACATTTCAGTTCTTTTGTCGTTTCCACTGGAAATTATTCTGATAAGAACCATAAACCTTACTGGAACAGATTATCTTTTTAATTGCAAACTGCTGCGAAATGTTTTACACACCTAAATTTTTTTTTCCCAAACTTAACCGAACTTGTAATGCACATTATCATTGTAATGCTCCCTTCATCATTTGGGTTTAGATTGAATTGAATGTTAAAACCTTGTAACCCAACTTGGTCGCTAGATCTTTACTTTCTCGTTGAAGGTCGCTGTTTTACAAAATTCCCTCTACTGGTGTATCAATGAACAGAGGTGAAATTAGTCTAAATTATCTGTTCTGTTAACACTTAAGTTAGGAGCAATTGTCATCATGTTTCTTCTAGCTGCCACAGAGATTTTTAATTCTGAGATCCTTTTCTTGCCTGAATCTATTCTGTCCTGACTCGCAGAGATTGCCATGAAAGATAGGGTTTGATGTTTAGTCCATGCTTATAATGATTTCTTGTTTTTAAAATACAGCTAAGTTATTTTTTTGTTGCTCACAACTACAGCTAGCTAAGATGAAATATGACTTATGAATGCATGTCTATTCATTACCCAATCTGCAGAATTTTGATAAATCAATTTGCTGTTGTACAGTGATTTTGAAATTGGTTATTTGAATCTGTATTTCTAACTTGTGCTTTTTAGGGTGGGGGCTATTCTCACCCATAAATATCTGTCCTCCTCACCTCATTAAACTTGTTAAAGTAAAATCACTAAGCCTACTTCGTTCTATGCACATCCCAATGAGGACCAAGTTCACCCCCATTAACATGTTAAATGGATTATTTACATCTTCAATCATAAATTAGTCCTTAAATATATTCCTCACTCCTTGGTGTCCATTACCTACCCATCAAATAGTGTGTGTGGTAATGATTGTGACTATATGATCATTTTTAGATCCTGTAGTGACGGGAGTTTTATGTATTAGATCGTGTTATAATTTGAACAAAAATATGATTGTTTTAAGACCTGTTGGCTCTATCTATCGTAGGGTCGTAGCATAATCCACCCAAAAGATTTGATTTGAGAACCAAAAATTAGATCTAAGAATATTTTTTGACCAACTTGCAAAAAATCTATCAAACTATCAAACAGCAGGACAAAATGGTAGCATCAAAAGGTGATATTCCCTTTTTTCTCGATAATTCATTTTTATCTCTTCACATAATTATCCACCCTTTTAGAGTTGATATCACCATCAGTCAGTAATCGAAAGGGTTGTCCAAACTCAACTCCAATGAGGGCTCGTTTGGTAGACGTATTATGAAGGGATTAAATATTGAATTGTACTATTTTTTATTTAATCAGACCTAATATTTTGTTTGGTAAGTAAATTTGATACCGTATTAATTTAAAAAATGTATACTAATTATATATTTTTTATACGATAGACATATATTATGGAGGTCTTTTAATACCACAAAAAGGGGTGGTATTATAATCCAACTCAAACGTATTATTTTACACATTTACTATTATAACCCCCAAGTGATAAAATTAAGTTGTCATTAGTGTAACAAACACTTATTGAGGGTATTTTTGTTAATTCAATAGTAATAGGATGAAATAATTTTTTAACCAAACAATTGATTGAATTAAATAACTACTATCTAACGCTTATATTGTGTATTACCAGACACTAGATAAAATTACGTATTGTTTTAATATCATATTTAATGTTGTCTTTAATCCATCTGTATTGTATTAGACTGTATTATTTTATTTAATCTATTCATTTTTAATACAGAAACCAAACGAGTGGTCAGTGTATAATATTTTTTGGCGAAAAGTTATCTTAACTACATATTATTTTGAATTTATGATTACAAAAACACATAAAATATCACTTTATCTTTCATTTATTTTTCAAATAACAACTTTTTTTTTTCAACCCTAAAGAAAATGCCCAATTATCTTTTTACATAGAGTGACCGCATGTACAAGACGTCTAGAAAATTAATAAATCTGTAAAACATGAGGCTAAGGCATAATGGTTTAATTATAAATGTACTTTTTCAATCGATTTATACTCTCTTTTTTTATTTTATTATAGGGTGTCCAGAATTGCGTTAACTATTTCTCGAGCTCAACGTCTACTACCGTAGCTTGAATTAAGTTAGAATATGTTCCTAAGGCAGAAATGTGACTCATCAATACGAACACACGATTCTAAAATTAATGTGATTGATCAACACACATAACAAGTAGTTTAGATTAATATTGAACACTTCCAACACATTAAAAATAAAAAAAATTGGGGGCATTAAAATGAACACAACACGAATTATAATAGCATAATATAAAAATAACATCACACGGATGATGATACCACACGAATTGACATATATATCCTTGGCGGCAACCATGATAGATTCAAATGAATCATTCCTTAATTTGTATTCTTCTGGGACCCTTAGAGCCGACCCAACCTAACATTTATGGTCCCCAACATAGTATAGTATTTCGTCCAAACAACTACTACCTAATTCCATTTTTTTTTTCTAGCTTATTTATATTTATAACTATTTCAAATATCCACTAAAAAATCACTTAGACTTTGTCGATTTGGCAACTATTGACTCTCTAAAGATACTATATCCTGTAATTGGGGTTTCACTTGCGCAATCTTTCGATTTTCTTTACTTTTCTGTGAGTGTTTTTTATTTGATATAATTTTTTTTGTCACTATTTGAAACTTTTACAGGGGAGAAGATTGGTGAAGTTTGAATTTGTGACTTAACGGTCCAACAGTGGACTGTAGTTAAGGCTAATAATTAAGCTGAATTACTTGGACTCAACTTGAATGCAACTCGATTCGAGTTCATCTCGTGCTCTAAACGAGTTAATCTTGAACAATTTTAGACTCGTTTAGAAAGCTAAGCTAATATGGCTCAGTTCGAGCTACACAGGCTCGGCTTGAGTTCGACTCATTTTAGGTTCAAATTATTTTATAAACGAGTTAAACTTGTAAAACGAGATCGACAAACTCGGCTCGAATTCGTAAAATTCGACTCAATTATCAGTCTTTAATGACCATTAGGCTAACCGTTAATCCTCAATTTTTTTTTGATAGATGTTTTTTATTGAAAAACTATAATGATCAATTATTTATTTTAATATTAATCAATCGATTTATATATATAAAAAAATTCACACTCTAATGCTATTTTGCTAAATATTCAAAATAGTCGGTCTAATATAAATCAAACAAATAACTCGCCGACCATCTCTACAACAAACCATGAGGTTCAAATGTTGAAAATCTCCTAAAATCAAGAGGGACCCCAGCACGTCCCTTGGTCGGCTGCACAACCCTCTGATCTATAATTCCAGTGGGGCCTAGACTAAATCACGGCCACACACGTGGCACTTCAAGAACAAGTTACGAACTTTTTATTAGCTGTATAAGACAGTGACGAGTGGTTGTATATTTTGACTGAAGACCGGTTAGACCGGTTCTTCGGCCGTTATTTCAGGTATATATATTCATAGAGAGAGTGAACTACTAAGCATAACCAAAAGCAATAGTAAAAGTAAAAGTAAAAGCAAAAGCAAAAGCAAAATCAACAAAGCAAAGAGTTTTGCAAAAACTCTGAAGTTAGAGAGGGAGAGAAAAGATAACTTGAAAATGCCGATTTATAGAATTGCGGTGGGGATGTCAGGTGAGGCGAGTCACCCGGACGCTCTCAAAGTTGTGCTTAAACAATTTTTTAGTATTAGAGTTTCGATATGACTCGATTCGAGTTCATTTCGTATTTTAAATGAGTTAAGTTTGAACAATTTTTTAGTCTCGTTTAAAAAAAAATCAAAAAAGGCTTGATTCAAGTTACGACGGCTCGCCTTGAGTTTGACTTATTTTAGGTCCTACTCATTTTATAAACGAGTCAAACTTTAGAAACGAGTTCGACAAACCGACTCGAGTTTATAAAATTCGACTTGATTATCGGTCTTCAATGACCATTAAGTTAACTGTTGATCCTCCATTTTTTTTATATATGTTTTTATTGAAAAACTACAATGATCAATTATTTATTTTAATATTAATCAATTGATTTATATAAAAAAAAATTCACACTCTAATGCTATTTTGGTAAATATTCAAAATGTTCGGTCTAACATAAATCAACCCAATAACTCGCCGACAATCTCTAGAAACCATGAGGTTCAAATGTAGAAAATCTCCTAAAATCAAGAAGGACCCCACCACGTCACTTGCTCGGCTGCACAGCCCCCTGATCTGTAATTCCAGGGGGGGCTAGACTAAATCAAGGCCACACACGTGGCACTGCAAGAACAAGTTACGAACTCTTTATTAGCTGTATAAGACAAGGACAAGTGGTTGTATATTTTGACTGAAGACCGGTTAGACCGGTTCCTCAGCCGTTATTTCAGGTATATATTTATTTATCACCAAAACTTGTTAAGGTAAAATTGAAAGTCGTTAATTCTATACTATTTCTATGTCGATTTCATAGATCTTTGTCTAGAATTTCCAGACCTAAACCTGACACTAAAATACAAAATATGTGGAAAACATATTTGTTAGTAATATGACAATTTTTGAAATTTGTAGTCAATAAATTTAACCATTCCCCGTCTAACCAAAATTGATCTCTATAGTAACATATAATAAAATGTGTAGCACATTTCGATTTTAAATAAAAGAAAAAGTTTCGTTTGAATGTCTATTCTTGAGGCAAGATTAGATGACTGATCTGAAATGATGACAAGTGCTCATCTGCTCAAACATTATACAAAGGATTTGAGTTCAAGAATAGATTTATTCAACATAAAAAAAAAAAAAAACCAAGACTAATACTTATCTCTCCAATCTTGCTATTAACATGGAGTAATGATACACTGACCAAATTTTTGGACCAAATTTAGAGCTCAAATGACATGGCAGCACATTATTTGAAACTTTTATTGGGACCCAAATGACATGACACTAATTAAAGAAGCCCAACTCAACTGTCATGTCATTTGGGCTCTACATTAGCATTACTCATTAACATGAGCCTTATGCAATAGATATGGTAGTGTGAGTTGTGACTTAATGAGGATAAAATGTCATAGCAAGGTTGGATGGTTTGGCATCACACTTAACTTTATACTCCTTTTGCTTCCTTTCTCTTTAGACTTTTCACTTGGTGTGGTATGGCATAAAACTTACTTCTTGACTACTAATTTGAGGAATTTTTTGCAGACAAGCTAACCAACAGTGGGTCAACAACTCCTTCGGGTCTTATAGCGGCGGCATTAGCCCACGCGTTCGCCCTTTTCGTGGCAGTTTCCGTTGGAGCAAACATTTCAGGTGGACATGTCAACCCTGCCGTGACATTTGGGGCCTTCCTTGGAGGAAACATAACACTGTTAAGAGGAATTTTGTATTGGATTGCACAGTTGCTAGGTTCAGTGGTTGCTTGCTGGCTTCTTAAGTTCGCCACCGGAGGACTAGTAAGAAACTTGAGAATTTCATATCATCATACAAGTTTTTTGGTACAAAATTAAAAATTGATAAATTTTTAGCCCCAAGCAAATAGTGCCTTCAGTTAGGCCTCACAGTCTCGTGTCGGGTGAAATGGTATCGTGTCGGGTGGAACGGATTCGTGTCAAAAAAACTCTCCATCTATATTCTATTCGTTTATATAAATAGCTCCAACTGTCACACCCGTACACGACTCGTTTATTATACGGATTACCCGACATAACTCGTGTGTCCCCCACTAAATAAGAGAATCAGTTAAAGTATTTCAAGTCCACACGAAAAGTCATTAACTCCCCACACATTACTCATGTTTGACTTGTTTATTATAACAATAAACTATCACTGAGCAAAAAAGTAAAGACAAAAAGTAAACATTATATTACTACCGAATTCGATAAGTCTGAGAGATTGGAGGCGTGAGATGAGGCAAAGACTGAGAAACCTAATTTTTTTTTTGAAATTTATAGTGTCACTGTTAAAGTATTAAATTTGTTAAAACGAGTTTATGGGTTCAACACGAAACTGATTCATTTATTTTTGGGGTCTGTCGAGTTAACCCGTTAAGACTACACCCAAACCCACTAAATCCGTGTCGAATTCATGTCGATTTCACGAATCATGTTTAAGATTGCCAAGCCTAATTATAGTATACTTATTGAATCAAATTTCATAATTTATTCATAAAATCACTCAACTCGATTCAATCCATCGCAGGAAACATCAGCATTCGCCCTGTCATCCGGTGTATCACCATGGAACGCGTTTGTGTTCGAGATTGTGATGACATTTGGCCTAGTTTACACAGTATACACCACTGCAGTGGATCCAAGAAAGGGAGACATAGGGATTGTTGCACCTCTAGCAATTGGTTTCATTGTAGGTGCTAACATTTTAGTTGGTGGTGCCTTTGATGGTGCATCCATGAATCCTGCAGTCTCCTTTGGCCCTGCTGTGGTGAGTTGGAAATGGACACACCACTGGGTGTACTGGCTCGGGCCACTGATCGGGGCCGCCATCGCTGCACTCGTCTACGGCAACATTTTCATAGGTGGGAACGGACATGAGCTACTGACGACGGAGGTGGAGCGGCGGCCGGCGGAGCCGAGAGCAGCGGCGGCGGACGTCGTGGCATGTTGGGCTTAAGTTTATGGATTTACCCAGTTGTTGAAGTAACGGATATGTACTTTCCAAAAAAAATAATGAAGTAATGGATATGAGTTTTTTTTAGTGAATAAACAGACAACCCTACCTCGTTAATTTCATGTTGATAAACATATTGTGTCACAAAAATCACCTTTAGTATAAGAGCAATGCTATTGTGATCTAATTTACTGACTTAATTTGTTGACGTAATTCACTATGACTTCTATGGGCTTCATCAAACATTGGAACTTGGTGTAAATTCAATGGTTCCAATGAAGGCACGTTATTTGGTCAGCAAATTATGTCAGATTTTTAGGTCCAAATAGCATTTTTCTTGCTATATAGCTATAAAAATAAGGGATATTTAGAGGTCAATCCCCCTAGATGGACTTGTTTGGACTTAAGTTCGCCAAGGAAACTTATTTGTTATAAAGTCCATTTTTTGTCAATTTTACCAGACTATCATTTTCCTTTAAAAGTGAAGTAAAACTAAAAATTAAAAACTCCTAAATCTTAGGAGTTTGACTAATATTAAAAAAAAAAATCTCTCCTATCTATCTATATCCATATATAAATTAGGAATATATATATATATATATATATATATATATAATAACATTAAAAATAAAAAATAG
>JAHQCQ010034298.1:0-37279 GCA_023539305.1 Ilex asprella | reverse complement strand
ATACATAAATTAGGAATATATATATATATATATATATATATATATATAGTAACATTAAAAATAAAAAATTGTAACATTCAAATACAAAAAATAGTTATCATTTAGCCACAAAAATTAATATCATTTAAACACACACAAAAAAGTAACATTTAAACATAAAAAATAGTAACATTTAATATTAATATTGTTTTAAAATAATAATAGTAACATGTTCAACAAAAATAGTAACATGCTTAACAAAAATAATAACATGCTTAACAAAAATAATAACATGCTTAACAATAGTTATCTTTCTCAAATTCAAACACAAAAATAGTATCATTCAAATACAAAAATAGTAATATTAAAAAAAAATAGTAACATTGAATATCAATATTTAGGAAAATAATAGTAATAACATGCTCAACTAAAACAGTTAAATGCTCAAAATAATAGTAACATAAACAATAACATACTCAACAAAAACAGTAACATGAACAGTAACTAGATAGTTTTGATGGAAAAATGGAACAGTAAGATTTGTATGCATATTACATAGATATTTGACATGATAAAGAGACATTTTAATCTATGAAGCACTAGAAAAAAAAAATAATCGAGAGGTTCTAAAGGTCGTGACATTTCTTGTGCTCCGACATTTGATGTGCTTGGCATGCACCATACATGCACTAACTCTGTAGATGGGATTTTCATTGGATCGATTGCGTCCCTTAGTGGCCTTGGATCATGAAAGCCACTATCATTCCATCCATATGTTGTCCCTACTCCAGTAACACCTTCAACTGGAGACACCATCATGCTATTATTATTCGCTGCATAAAATAGCGAAAAGCAAAGAGAGACAGGTGTTAGCAACTATAAGTGGCAATTTTATGTAATTTCCCAGACACTGTTCCTTAAACTATTTATACTTTTTCTCTACTTCCATGATTTGTTTATGTTATTGTTAATGTTATTTATAAATATATAAATGTTTCAGTTGCTGCTTGATTTAGATTTTGGATTTGAATTGTTAATAGAATCTTTTGATCTGAAATTGAATTAATAGACCAATGATTTTATCGTAATTCAAGCATTAGATTATAATATATTTGGTTTCCATAAAAAAATTGAACAATTTGTTATCATATATATCTTAAACATCTAATATATAACTTTTCATAATTGACCAAATTTAACACTGTTAGGGGTATTTTTGAGATAAAAAAAGTGGACTTAAGTCTATATATAATTTTAAACATGGACTTAGCCCCTTATAAATTTCCTTGCCGGACTTATTTCCAAACAAATACATCTAGGGGGACTTACCTCCAATTTTCACTAAAAATAATTTGGATATCTCTTGATCAAATTTTTATCCAAATTTTGATCAAATAGCTATCCAAATTACACATTTTTTTTTGTCATGAGCTATCTAAATTTTAGTTAAAAGCTACCTAAATTACACATTTTTAGTCAAGAATTATCCAAATTTTTATTAAGAACTACTCAAACCCTTTCTTGTATCAAAGACTAGTAAGACGAATCTTGCTCCTAGAATTATTTGTTCTCTGCATTTATCTGTTATATTTCTCACTCACTTATTCTATTACCTAGTCTAATTTAATTATACTATATAAAAAACTATTGATCCGTTTTATGAAACCTGAATCTGGCAAAGAAAAAAAGGACCTCCCATGGAGTGAACAATTTTCTTGTACGATTTACATTCCATAGCTTGCAACCCGTGATGGCCTTAGCAAATAAACTCCCACAGGATGTATTCCTACTTCCTTTCATATGCTTATTTTGTTAGGCTGCTTGCTAAAACACAAACAACCGATAAAAACCAACATCACAGAATTATTGAAAGAATTCAACCCAGATATGCATAGAATTATAACTTAAATGATGTTTAAAAACTGTACCAAACACGCGTTTTTTGAACATATAGTTGCAACTTCTGCCTACCCGTCGTACAGAAAAGTTACAAGTCTATCGTACATGTAAGCAAAGTTGATAATCCTAGGAAACTGAAGTACTTGGCTGAACTGCTCCACCAACATCCATGAACTGATATAGTTCTAAAATTCCGTTGAAATACAAAGTTTAATGAATGAATACATTTCAACTAACAAACGTATGGCATCATATCACGAAGCTTTTGCCGACTCCATGGCAGAGTTTGCTTAGAACTCTGAATACTTTGGTAGTGTACTTGATAACTTGGCCAATTTGTCCATAAATTTGCTGTTCAATAGCTCTTTTGAACCAATTTGCTTCCTAGATAGAAGTTGTGACCTCCACAATACCGTACAAACGAGTAAATATTGAATACAACAGTGATACCATGTCACCATTGATGACATGGTATTACCAACCAATAATAAAATCCTAAATGAGAAAGGTGAACCCTACTTGAGCTTACATGACATGAGTGTGGGAAGTTATTTACTTACATGACAGATTAGTTATTAATTTTTGTAAGGTCAATATACTTATTTGTTTTAATATTATTAGTTGGTAATACCACATCACTTTGCTACATAGTGTCACCATTGTAATGAATATTTTCTCCATACAAACACAACAATACTGAATAGTCTATTCATAACATTGTTCTCCTTTCCATGGCCAAAAAAGCAAGGCAGCGTAATGAGTAGGGTCCTAAATTTCATCCTCTTATTGTTGAAAATAACAATCAGATCACAAAAACTAAGTAAAAGAACATATAAGAAGTATGATGCCCAGATAAACAAATCAATGCTGCACTTACGTGGATATCACTTGTATTTGCCTCTTTATGTGTATGATGTGATTGTCACTTTCAATAATAGGATGACGAATTTGATACCCTACTTACTGCATTGGCCGTTTATTTTTGTCCATGGAATGATAGATGATATTTTGAGTAAATTATTCGGGTTTGTTGTTTTGTATTGTGTAGGTGAGATTTCAACTTTAGATTGAAGAACATTTTTTCAAAAGGGTAACAATTTTGGACATAATGTCTGACACGATCCGTACCCAACACGACACAAGCACAAAAATGGCATGAATCACTAACAAGGACACTAAATGGATCAGATTAGTGTCAAAGAAAGAGTAACAGAATTTTGACACAACAAACCTATATAAAGCAACTGTTGTTTTTATTTTTTATATTGTTATCAGATGAACAGTTGTAGAATTAAATTACTTTCTATTTGATTTTACTCGGAGGTGGATCCAATTAACTTAAACGGGGTCAATTTATTTGGAAAGAGAGAGATATTTTAGTGATGGCATTTCAAGTTCACACATCATGTGTCAACCCAAACATTATACCAATGAGACGTAACAGACAATGATACAACACAAATATGACACAATACTGAAATAATATACCACAACACTAAAGTGATATGGCATGACTCAATTGTCACCCTTATGTAGAAGAGTCATTCAACAGTGAATCATGCGCAAGTTGGACAAGTTATTACAACACATTACCAAAATGATCAAACACCGAACCAAACTCCATTTTAAGGGCTTTTCTATCCCAATGACAAGCGAAGAGAAAAAGAAGATGGTGCTAGAAGCTGAGAAGTACACAGCAAGTTTGGAATAAGAAAAAGAAGCTTGTGACATCCGCTATGCCATTATTTTACAGAAGTATCCGTGCTGTCTTGACTGGTAAAACTTGGTTCTTTGAGATGCAAATAAAAGAGTATCTACCTCAAAGGGCATTGATACCTGTTTGGGAGGGGTGTCTTTATTATATTCATTGTGATCGGATGCGCAACTATTCCAAAATTTTGCTCCGACTAGTCCGACTCCAATGGATGGAGGTGAAGTTCAGCGAGTTGATTATTTTCAACTAATAATTTTATACAAATTAAAAATTACAAAGTATATATATATATTATTAAAAATCTAAAATCCTATTCTATTATACTCTAGCCCAGCCACTGTTTGGTAAGGGAGAACGGGGGCTTAACAAGATGGGTTTGAAAAAAATAGTTCAAAACTCCCGTAAATCTCATTTTGTAAAGAAAATTCAGTCCCGAGTTTTCAAACTCGATTTGTAACAGACCCAAAGATTAAATTCATAATCATGGATTTCATCAAACCTCAGGAAATGGTGGGTTTGGAAAGATAGATAAATGGTTAAAGATCCAAAAGACAATTGTACCCCCTTAACATGGGTATAAATTTGATTAATAAAAGCAGGGGCGGCCCAACAAATTCGGAGGCCCTATGCGAGAATATGAAAGTGGGTCTTATTAATAGACAGTAATTATTAAAATATATTCATTTAAAAGATATTTTTCTAACTTTTTGAGATGCAAAAATATTGATTAAATTTTTTATATTCAAGGTTTATTAATATATCTTTTTCAATAGATAATATAGCTAATCCATTTAATCTTTATTGTGACATAGTTGATCGGAGATAAAATTTTATTAATTTAAGTTTTGAAAAAAAAAATCAGCTGAAGTAACTGTCATTAGTATTGTTAACAAAAAATAAAAATAAAATTTAGAGTTAAATCCTTACCAAAAAAAAAATCTAGTGTTAAATATGTGATTTGCTTAATTCCTTCACAGACGAGAGAGGGAGAGAGAGACATTATCCTTCCTTATTGTAGAAGTCTAACAAGCTACTGCAGTTCGCAAAGTGGAGCAATTTTCTAAGTAAGTTGTTAAAGTGTTAATGGACCTATCAATAAAATTTGGGCCCTCTCAAACTAACTTATCCAAAATATATTCACTCATCCAACAGTCCCCTTTTATTTGAGATGCAAATTTAGGTTGTAAATTTAGGATACATAATATTTTCCAAAATATATATACTCATAATTAAAACTCTTAACCGGGGGCCCCAAAATTTTGTAAAAATTGGGGGCCCTAGGCGGCCAACTAAGTGGCCTAGGCCTAGGGCCGGCCCTGGATAAAAGATAAAATAGTCATTTATATGACAAATAGTTGTTAATAATTATGATATATTCGTGAGTCCTACATGTATATGTGTTGCATACTAAATATGGGTATGAACCGGATTAAATGTTAAATCTCATCTTTACAAAGAAGGGTTTAGATTTGGAAGGGTTTGAGTTTGGAGAAATCAATTCAAATTAGGGATGTTAGTGGACTAAAGCGGGGATGAGGAGTGTAGCTTTCATCCCTGTACCCGCTTAAAAAAATTCTGTTTATTCTCGGTCCACCCACGATAACGGGTATAATTTTTATCTCTATTCCCATCAGCGGATTAATTTGTAATCCCCGTCCCCGTCTCGTCCCTCTTCTTCACCTCTGCCCCACCCTCGTCCACCTTACCCGCCTAAGCTCAAGCCAACATAATCCAAAATTTTAAATAAATCTAACATTCTAAATAATCCAACATAATTATAGAACATCATAACATAATTAAAAGTTTGTCATTTACAACATAATATAATTAAAACCTTGTCTATAGCATAATCCAACATAATCTATATCTATACTACTATAAAATGTACATAAAAGTGAAAAACTTTTGATTAACTTAAATAACCTTAGTGAAAGAACTAATACCTCTCATATCCTACCCTTTTATATTCTTCTATTTAATTTTTCTTTAATATTAATTTCAAATTAAATTCATAAATATAAATATAAATATCTCTATCTATCTATATCTATATTTATTCTAACCTACTTCTAAAAGACTACTAAACCCAAAAAAATATATTTTTCATAATCACCCTTAAATAATTGTATAAAGTCTTATTTATGTCAGATTAATTACCCTCAATTATTTGTCCATATACATTTGGATGTTCCAACTTCTCGGCCTTTAATTAACTCTATTAATAATATTTATAACTTGGTAATTTACTCCTAACTTTTCTTATTCCCACTAAATAACACTAGAGAGAGAGAAACTAGAGAGACGCTTGGACATGTATATATATGCACCAATTTTTATCTGGTTGTCTAATTCCACACTACACTGTATATCCTTAAATTCAAATAATTATGGCGGGATCCTATACTAGCCGAGCACCTTTTAAAGTATTTCGAGAATGACTTCATAATTTGTGGGTTCCCTTGATATGCATGAGAGAATATACAGTAAGTACATCCCCTCTATTGCTCTCTTTTATGGGAAGGTTGTTCATCGTCACTTTAACCAACAAGTCTAATATTTTGTTTTCATTCTTCCAGTCCAAGTAAGATGTTTCTGTTCATGTTTTGAAATAGCACTCATGTAAATGGACAAATGTTTCTGGCTAGCTTGACAAAGTTTGTCTTGATCCTAGGTGAACAAATACACTCTCAACTCGCATATCAAGTGTCAAATCACAAATTATGTTGGTTCAAACTTGTGGCTAATACAAGAACTTGGATTGAATATATGCAATAGATAATTCATGGGAGAGATTAGCTTAAATGTGTAGCCAAGTAACAACAGTTTCAGTTTCTTGACCCACCTTTGGGTACACATGTTTCACCACTTATTCTTGATCATGTAGTTAAGATCAGTATTAAATTTTTTTTTTTTTTTGGTAAAATTAAGCCCACTTAACTAGATATGAGAAGGCTCCAATACAATTAGAAAATTAAAAAATCCATTTAGTTTATCGATTTTGTTAGTTGTGCATAGTTTATAATTCACAAATTTTATTCTGACTTGTTCCTTGATGGTAATTTTCCGTTGTGTAAGATTGTTCATATTTCAAAAAGATTGTTCATATTTCAAAAAAAGAATGAATGGAGGAGGGGAAGGGGGTACAAGCTGGATAGTTGGTTTGATTGCTTTAAGGGGTGTGGAAATACAAAGGGTTAAACAAAACAAATTTAATTGCATTGGAAATATATATACATCGCTATAGATAGTTTGCATTGAATTTTAACAAGTCATCTTTTTTCTAAAGAATAATACTATTTGAATCTAAAAATCTGACATAATTTGTAGACTTAATGATGTGGTTTCATTGGAATCATTGGATTAACATCAAGTTCTAATATTTGATGGAGTCCACAGCCAATCCAATTGTCACAGTAAATTAAGTCAGTAAATTAGGTCAATTTTTTTTGTTTCAATAACATTGTTCTTTTCTAAAACAATGAACTGCTTT
This sequence comes from Ilex asprella, assembly GCA_023539305.1. Taxonomy (NCBI): domain Eukaryota; kingdom Viridiplantae; phylum Streptophyta; class Magnoliopsida; order Aquifoliales; family Aquifoliaceae; genus Ilex; species Ilex asprella. The sequence continues at coordinate 30,197 of JAHQCQ010034298.1, read as the reverse complement.
AGTTTTTAAAAAATTCCTTAGCTTTCTCTAACACTAGATATGGACTACTTTAGGACTCATCCCTTATATTTATTCATGGAAACTAAATTTGGCAATCACTTACTATAGGTAAAACAAATATTGGGACCTCAAATTTCTAAACAAGATAAATGCAAGAACAAGTGGAATAGATTTTTTGCCAACTCTAAACTTATGTAGATACAAAGTTAGGTTGGACAACACTGAATATTTCCAAATGGTTATTGAGTTTCTTTAGTCTTGAATCTCTAATACTAATATAGGAATGTTTGTGATATTTACAAGACCTATACTCCATAAAAGAAAACACCTACAAATATAAATCGTAAAAAAATAAATAGAGAAATGAAATATATAACTCAAAATGATTTACGTGCAACGCACGTGTGCGGCAACCAAAAGACAACTAAATGAAAAAAAATGATTTGCAAATTTACCCGTAAACCATTATTTGAAGTCATTACCAAGTAAATTTTTTTTCCTTTTTTATCCTTAAAAAATAGTAGTTTTTTTTTAACTGGACAAAAAAAAATAGTAGTTGACTAGCATTCTTTGTGCCTCTTTGACTTCATCAGTCTTGGCCCGCAACTATGGCAACTAACCAGTCACCGAATTTCTTTCAATCTCTATTTAAACTTTATTTACTTTGCCTTGAATGTATTTTTTACACTATCATTGCAAGAAAGTTGCCTTTTAGCCTCAAAAATTATTGTGGTTAAATGTATAAAAATTGTCACTATATACTTTAGTGACAATATTTTTATTGCCACTAGGCCGCGACAATATGTGTGTGGCTAAATCATTTAGCTATGACATTTAATTGTTGCCACTAAAAGTAAATTTTTTGGCTGCACCATAAAAAAGTCACTAAATGTGAAATTTTTAGCCGCCGTGATTATTGTAGCTAATAAACTAAATTTTGTCACTAAAATATACTATATCACCACTAAAAGTCCGATTAAAATCTCATCTTTAGTGACAACAATTAATTGCTGCTAAAAGTATACATTTTACCTTATACATTTTTAAAAGATTCCTTAGCTTTCTCTAACACTAGATATGGACAACTTTAGGACTCATCCCTTATATTTATTCATGGACACTAAATTTGGCAATCACTTACTATAGGTAAAACAAATATTGGGACCTCAAATTTCTAAACAAGATAAATGCAAGAACAAGTGGAATAGATTTTTTGCCAACTCTAAACTTATGTAGATACAAAGTTAGGTTGGACAACACTGAATATTTCCAAATGGTTATTGAGTTTCTTTAGTCTTGAATCTCTAATACTAATATAGGAATGTTTGTGATATTTAAAAGACCTATACTCCATAAAAGAAAACACCTACAAATATAAATCGTAAAAAAATAAATAGAGAAATGAAATATATAACTCAAAATGATTTACGCGCAACGCACGTGTGCAGCAACCAAAAGACAACTAAATGAAAAAAAAATTGATTTTCAAATTTACCCGTAAACCATTATTTGAAGTCATTACCAAGTAAATTTTTTTTTGTTTTTTTTCCTTAAAAAATAGTAGTTTTTTTTTAACTGGACAAAAAAAAATAGTAGTTGACTAGCATTCTTTGTGCCTCTTTGACTTCATCAGTCTTGGCCCGCAACTATGGCAACTAACCAGTCACCGAATTTCTTTCAATCTCTATTAAACTTTATTTACTTTGCCTTGAATGTATTTTTTACACTATCATTGCAAGAAAGTTGCCTTTTAGCCTCAAAAATTATTGTGGTTAAATGTATAAAAATTGTCACTATATATTTTAGTGACAATATTTTTATTGCCACTAGGCCGCGGCAATATGTGTGTGGCTAAATCATTTAGCTATGACATTTAATTGTTGCCACTAAAAGTAAATTTTTTAGCTGCACCATAAAAAAGTCACTAAATGTGAAATTTTTAGCCGCCGTGATTATTGTAGCTAATAAACTAAATTTTGCCACTAAAATATACTATATCACCACTAAAAGTCCGATTAAAATCTCATCTTTAGTGACAACAATTAATTGCTGCTAAAAGTATACATTTTACCCACAATTAAAATCACCACTACAATTTGAAACATGATTTTTTGACAACTTATTGTCGTTACTAATTCATACATTAAAATGAACAAAGAAACCTATCGCATAATATTTTTTTTAAAAAAAATAGAATAAATTTATTGAATAAATCTCAAAATTTACAAGAATAAAAAAACAGTTACTATTTTAACAGAAAAATTAGAAAAACTATTACAAAATTCTGTTACAAGAAAAGCAGCTAAAAAATTTCTTGTACAGCTGCTGCATTTGCTAACCCTAAGCTCAGTCTCTGGCCCTTAATCAGAACTCACCATCTTCCTCATCCTTTGCAGTATATTGAAGCAGCAACAGTACTTCCAAGATAACAGTACACCTAAACAGAAAAGGACGCAGACCCTTCTCTGTCTAGTTGTTGAACCTGCAAATCCTGCCTACTGATCCTGGACTAATCTCGTTGTAAGAGTAGTTTTCCTCCATCTTCAACTTCCATCCTTCACAGCAACATAGCTTCAACACAGCAACACAGAGTGCAACAACAGAGATGCAGCACCAGCACATCTGCTTCACCAAAACACCTCAGAAACTACTAACTGACATAGTAGAAAACAGTACAGTACATGAAAATATTAAACTCAAATAAACTCTCACTTTCAAAGATATAATTCGCAAATCAAATCACGTGAAAATAATATTATGATATTAACATCGTTAAATGGTACGTGTACAACGCATCATCATCAAAGAATAGGAATGAACAAAAAAATTTATTGCATAACAATCAAGTCTCAACTACATTTTTTTTTGACAAGTTATTAGATCTTTCGTCTTTAGTCTTCGGAAGTGAGCCTTCCAAAGCTATTTTCAGAGCTTCTATTGGTTTGTACCTAACATAAATTACCCAACATTAATAGAAATTCAATAAATAAAATCAAGAGAAGACATATTGGAGATGATTCAAATATATATCATTTGTATTACTAATTCTCATAATGTCCTTCCCCACTACTGGTACATTTCAATGCTCTGCACAAAGAAATAGCAAGGATGCAACTTTGTTATCAAACTAGAACTGGCTGTCATTAGGATACGCTTCCTTTTAGTTCATTAATGACATTTTGCTTACTTGAAAAAACTACAACTGATAAATTGTCAGGATATTGAACCAACAGGAAACTACTTTTTGTTTTAAATCAGTAACTGCAAAAGGAACATAGAAGAATCCCCAAAGAGGGGGGCAAGAGAAATTAATCATTGCCGGCAAGGATTGATCCCTTATCTTCTTAGTTGAGAGAATCAAAGTGGCCAACTAGGCTACACCTAGTTGGCAACCAATAGGAATGTACAAGACTTGTTGGAAACTCTTTTCCCTTTTCGAATGAGAAAACATGTTAATTGATGCTTGGGGCAACAATAAAAATACTTATTGCTCTGGCTCATGGATTCAAAACATATTCATGCCACTTTCACATTCAGAGTAAAATCAAGTGGTCTTTAGATTCTTTTAACACGTTTATATGATCATGTAGACTGGTGGTAGGCTCTGTTCAGATCTAAGAATTAGGCCAACATTATAGATGAATTCGATTGATTTAGCCCGTTTGTACCAGGTCCTCCTTGTCCATTGTGTGCTCTACTTTAATGCTACAGGAAAATTAAGGGAATGATTTTCTTTCCATCAGATGCACATGTTTCTTTCCATCAGATGCACTAGTAATGCATTACAAAATGCCTTGGAATAAGTGGATGGTACTTGAGAGTCGCCCCCTTTCTCGATGCATTCCCTGTTTCTCTGAATGCAAGCCCTATATCCACTGGACTGATTACTAGTTGCATTATTTTCAGCTGTGGCTTTGACATTTGTTGTCCAACACTCTCATCTAGGGGCTCAAGTACACTACCACTTGACTGATAGGAAAATATGAAACAAACAAAGATTTTATGCAAGTGTTAAAATCCAAATCAATCTTCTCCATCAATCCAAATCCAAAAGCATACATACCTTAATAAGAGCTGTCCATTTAAATATGTTGGAATCATCACAAACTAATTGAATATCTGGATCAGCCGTTTTCTCCCTCTGAACCTCCTTGTATTCCTTGAAAAGCCTTGTTCTTGATGCCTGAACTTAGCATAAACACCATCAATTAATCACTGTTGCATTTACAAAAGAGGAGACATACACAACCAGCCATAAAAAGCATCCTAGTACCACAATTAAACACCGACTAACCTGCATCTTATACTCACTACCTTCTGATTCAATACAATTCAAAACTCGGACAAATTTGAATTCCAAAGCAGCTAAAGACACTTCAATCAATCACTCGACCAAAATCGATCGAGATAGAGAGAGAGAAATCAGCAGACGAATACGAAGCTAATTTGAAATCGTAGCTTAATACCTAATTTCTCATAATCCAAACATTGTAAACGAATTAGAAAATTAGTTGTTGAATAGCTTCGTCCTCTTCAGATCTGCTCTGCAATCACCGAGAGGATGAGAGAGATAAAGCTTTGTGCCCTAGCCGATCCTTGAGCTCGTGTCTGAGATAGAGGTCGAGAAGTTGCGAGAGAGAGAGGGTTAGTGTCTAAGAGAAAGAAAGGTCGAGAGAGAGAGAGAGAGAGAGTTTATGTGAACTGAGCTCGTATATAAAGTTTCACGCAAAAACCATGGAAGTGCTGAGAATCAGGTGCTGTAAAAAAAATGCAGTGACCAAAATTAATCACTTATCTAGATTAAGAGCAACTTCAAGGTTAGTTGCCAAAAATGGGGTTCCAAATGCCATTTTGCAACCTTGAACAGTATTTTAGCACCCCTGAACAGTATTTTTGCTCCAATGGTAGGTGCCAAAATGGAGTGCCATTTTAATATTTCAATGTTTTTAATTAAAAAATATAACTAAACTTAATGGTTATATTTTAACGGGTATAATTTTCATAACGATCATAATTTAACGGTTATTTTTATAGTAAAAATTTAGACTTGATCACCCAAGTGCAGGTTGTGCGAAGTAATAAATTTCTATGAAGTCTAAGGTCGAACCACAAGGAATTGTGGAAAACTTAAAACCCAAAGAAAAATAAAATAAAATTATTTTGAAATAATTGTTGTAGAGATTTTGAAATTAGAAAATAATAAATTTAGTTTTTAAAACAATAATTGAAATACTAAAGCATCGGGAATACCCTTTGAAATCCACACAGTAATGATTAATGATCCAGTTTTTAAACTCAATTGAGAAACAACTGAGAAGTGATTTCAATCGAAATATTTAACAGTCATAATATGAAAACATCAAAATTTATAATTAATGAATTATTTGAATAAATATAAAATTTACTTGTATATCACAAGGATTCACCGTGCCCGGAATCTACGATAAATTAAGTTTTCTAACAGGTAAACCTTATTTTATTGCAAATAATAAATCAATTATCTTATAAGAAATTTTAATTAATTAATTCAAACATGAAATAACTAGTTATTTGACTTACAGGGAATCTCAAACATTCAATATATATGGCACAACAAATTAAAAAATTATATAAAGCAAAAATTTTACTAAAGGACAAGAATTAAATTAAAAAAACAAATCATGCATTAAAAAGAACATTGAATCAATAATAAATATCGTGCTTCATTAAAAGTATCTCCTCTAGCTTTAGTTGGGCTTTTAGTAAGTCATAGAACTTAAAACAAAAACTAGAAAAGAAAATATGAGAAGAAAATAATAATCTAAATCCTAATTATTGCCTCTCAATAGATAAGAGTCTTTATTTATAGTAAAATAAATCCTAGGTATAGTTAGAAGATATGTGGTTGGCTTGACAAGAATCCTTTTCCAAAAAGAAGTCTTGTAAGATCAAATCTCGTTCATAAAATCTTAGAGGTGCATGTACAAAATATATCCAAACTTTGAGTTTGAATTTCTCATATTTAGAGACTGAATCAAGAAATTTATATGAAAATACACTTCTGTAGCCCTTGAAATTATTTTTTCAACCCCACAAAAATCAAGTCAATTGAATATCAGAGTCAAAAGTTATGACCAAAATACTGAAAACGTGTCAAATCCTCATTTTCTATGATACTTTCCTAATCCAACTTTAAATGAGTTTTCTTCTCACTTGAACTCTTACAAGGATTAAATTGTTGATTTATCTTCAAGTTTTTCTATCTCAATTTTGACTCTTCAATCTTTATCAATTATGATTCTTCCTCTAGTGATCACTTCATTTGCATATCCATTATTACTTTAAATTAACCAATTTACCTTCAAAATAAACTGAACTAAAAAATATCAAACTAGAAAATCAAGGAATTTGATTGGGACGGAATTTTAAGATATGGGCCACCCTCAGAAGAAAAGCTTAGCCGGCCCAGGACGCTCGAATTTCTTGATATTTGGCCCAGAAGAGAACATCCTCATCCAACGGATGTGAAAAGGCCCAAGCGAGTATGGTGGCCCAATCCAAGTTGTATCCTAGTGCTAAAGTGCCCCCCATCGGGCCACGCGTCAAAAAGGGCGAGGGGACCACCTCTGTAACCAAGGACAGGCAGACCCGCCTGCTGGGAGTAGTGGTGCGATTCGCCGTAGGAACAGTAACAGTGGTGGCGCCGGCTAGCAGGGTCCGATGGCAGAGAGAGGACGAAAGGTCCCCACCAAGTCAAGAAGCTAAAGGAGGAGTCGCTAGAAGAACCCTAGAGCAGGGAACTAGTATAAAAAGAACAGTATCATTCCCCCCAGGGGAGATATATCAATAACTTGGACGATAGAGGCGGGGATAAGCTTGTAATCCCGCAGTTGCCAATACATAGTCCCCTCTCCCCCATTTTCCCGATAACTCCCCAAATCTAAATATACACCGGGAAGGAGCTAAAAGCTCCGTTATAGTGGATGTACCCTCAGTCCACCTGCTGGAGCGAACCACTTATCTCTTGCGTTCCCTTTTAAATTTTTGCCATAATTGCTCACCGTAAAAATCCTATCGACCCCGTAACACCCTTGAAGATCACCGGGCTTGGGCCGTCAAATCCGAGCCATCATCAGAATTTAACACATTTAATCCCAAATAATATACAATTAACCAATTATTAAATATAATAAAATAACAATTTTGATGGTTAATCAAGATGTTTGACATAGTAAAATGGCTTGATATTTTCTATGAAAAGATTTAAATTGCAATCATTGGCTTCTAAAATGAGAGTGAGTGAGTGAGAGAGAGAAAGAGTTCAAATGTGTAAAAATTTCTGAAAATTTTATGGAAATAAGAAAAAAAATGATTTTAAAAAAAGATAAAATCAATTATGAAAGTATCGACCAATGTGTAATTGAAGTTTCACTACGGAGGAGATAAAGAAAGTCTTCTTCTATTTTAATGACCAAAAGGCTCCTGGTCCAGCTGGGTTCAATGCCTATTTCTATAAGCAAGCTTGACCTATTATTGGAGAGGACATTACAGCTACCATAAAAGAATTCATTTCTAATGGGGATCCTTTTGAAGGAGTTCAATGCCACCATCATCACATTGATTCCTAAAATTCCTAATGCATCATGTATGGGGGAGTTTAGGCCTATTTCCTGCTGCAATGTATTTTACAAAACTATCTTAAAGCTTATTGTAATAGACTCAAAGATGCACTGAAGGATATTATTAGCCTCAATCAATCAGCTTTCATCCCTAGAAGAAGGATCAGCGATAACATTTTTTTGTGCCAAGAGATTATGAGAGATTACCATAAAGGTGGAGGATCACCTAGATGTGCTTTCAAGGTGGACCTTATGAAGGCCTATGATACATTGGATTGGGATTTTTTTATGGACACCTTAGGTGCTTTTAATGTTCCGGTTATAATGAGGAAGTGGATATGGTCTTGCATTACTTCTCCTAAGTTCTCTGTCAACATTAATGGAGAACTTGAAGGTTTCTTTCCAAATGTGAGAGGATTGAAGCAGGCGGACCCTATTTCCCCTTACCTCTTTGTTATGGCTATGAAAGTGCTTACGCTGATTGTTCAACATAATATTAGGTCCAATAGCAAGTTTAAATACCATTGTAGGTGCAAGAAGGTGAAACTTTGCCAATTAACGTTTGTTGATGACATGTTGATGTTTTGTCATGGGGATATTAGCTCTGTCTATACATTGAAGATGGCTATTGACCAGTTTAAGTGGGTGTCTGGTCTACAAGCCAAGCCCACCAAAAGTAATCTGTTCATGGCGGTAATCCAACCACAAGACATGGAGTAGATCAAGTTAATTTTTGGTTTCCTTGTGGGCTGCCCTCCCTATCAAATACCTTGGAGTGCCTCTCATCTCTACTAGATTGAAAATCGCACACTGCACAACCTTTATCGAGAAAATTGAAAGTAGAGTGAAGGCGTGGACTAATAGATTCTTATCTTATGCCAACAGGTTACAACTCCTCATTTCTGTCCTTTCTAACATGCATATCTTCTGGGCAGCTCACCTCATCTTATCACAACAAATTTTGGATAGAGTTGAACAAATCATGCGCGTTTTTTTATGGAAGGGGGTTGACTTTAAAACTACTGGGGCCAAAATTGCTTGGAAGGATGTGTGTAGGCCAAAGCAAGAAGGAGGTCTAGGTATTAAATGCTTAAAAGTTTGGAATGTAGCTCTCATGTTGAGGCATTTATGGATTCTCTTTGAGGATAAAGAGAACTTATGGGCTAAATGGATTCACACTTACCACTTGAAGGGGAGGTCCCTTTGGGTGGCAAGGCCATCAAGCAGCAATTCATAGAATTGGCAGAATATGTTAAAGTTGAGAGACTGGATTAGACCTCACTTGATCCACACTATAGGGAATGGAGAGACGACAAGTCTATGGCATGACAATTGGCACCCAAGAGGACCTCTTATCTTGAACTGGAACCACAGAATTATTGTTGATTCTGGTTTATCACAGGAGGCCAAAGTGAGCAGTATTATTTGTAACAACCAGTGGCAGTGGCTGCATTCTCCAACAGTTGATTTATGTGATATATCAAGCACTATGCCCCAAACCAGGCCAAAGTGGATAGTTTCCAGTGGTCTCCTTCTGTCAATGGAAAATTTTTTGCTGCATCTGCTTGGGAACTTATTAGGAACCCAAACCCAAAAGTGTCATGGTTTAAACTGGTTTGGTTCACACAAGCACTAAGGATATGAAAGACTCAGCACTAACGATAGGATTTTTAATCCCAACGTGAGTACGGACTGCATTTTGTGCAGAGGGGCTGTTGAAACACATGCCCGCCTACTTTTTGAGTGCACCTATTCTCATTGTGTTTGGCTTCATCTACAGAATTTGCTCAATCAATCTTGGCAACTCAGGACTTGGTTGGTGTTTATTGCTTGGGCTGCTCAGCATTGGAAAGTTAGTTCTGTTTTGACAGTGTTGCAGAAATTGTGCCTTCAAGCCACAGTGTACTGCCTATGGAGAGAAAGAAACAGCAGGTTGTTTAGAAATGAATTTAAAGATCCTGAATTAACTCTATGCAACATTTTGCAAATTATCAGGGAAAGGATGATGTCCTTGAAGTTTAGAAATTCCTATAAGAATCAACAAGTGGCTCTACAGTGGCAATTACCAGCCCATTGTCTTAACCAATGATTTTTTCTGTATTGCAGTCCCCTGTTCATGTGGCCTTTTGTCTTCTCTGTTCCTTTGTGTTAGGTTTTTTGCTTTGGCATTGGGTTGTTGAATGCTTGTGGCGAATGCTGCTGTTATTGCAAGTTTTGGTGTAGCAGTACTTGTTCCAGTTCTCTGATCTGAGTTGACGTCCCCTGTTCCTTTGTGTCTGGATTCTTTTGAGGAGCTTCATTGGGTAGCTGTATGCTTGTGGCAACTGCTGCTTGCATGAATGCTACAGGCTTGTTTTTGGTGTGGTGTACTTTTGTTGGAGTGTGGAGTGACATGTTTTTGTTGGTTTTTATGGCTTCCACCATCAGACAGCATGAAGCATGGCCATCATGAAGCTCTCCTGACCGCAAAGTTTACACGGTTTTTATGCTGTGAACTTCAAGTTAATGTTGGCGCTGATTTGCTACTGCTTTTGGCTTGCTATGGTATCACATGATCACTTGTTCTTGTCATTATGGATGCTGGCTTGCTTTGGTGGGTCCTGCTGGTGCTGTTTTTTGCTACTGCTAATGGCTTGCTTTGGTATCGCTTGATCTTGCATATCAGTGATGTTAAGGGGTGGAATTGGGTATTGGTTTTTGTGGGAGATACTCTTACTCAGAGCATCTCTCACATAATTGTGTTTTGAGTGTTGATTTTTTGGGTTTTTATGTTTGTCTTTGAATCTTTACGTGACTTCACTGTATATTTTGTGAGTGGTTACTCTTTATATTTCTATTTTATATTAATACATTTTACCATCCAGAAAAAAAAAAAAAAGAAGTTTCCTGTTGCATGGGTGAACTGTTCCTAAAATCCAACCCTATAAGTCAACTAGAGCTAACAAGGTATCTGGTTTTTCACCAACATATCAAGAAGTGTTGGTTTTTCAACAACATAATCAGATGCTTTAAAAAGTTAAAAAAAATTAATTATTGTGTGCAATTATTAAGCACTTATTGAAAAACAGGGAAAAGGGTAAATTTGGAAGAAAAAAATTAATTCTGCTTTAATTTCATTAAACGTCAAATATTGTAGAATAAAAAAATTGTGTAATACGTCACTTATTTAGGAATGGAGGGAGTAATATTTGAAAAAAGTGCAGGTAACAATGTCTAATAGCATTTGAAGGAAAAACAGTTATTAAACCAAACATAGTTATTCCAGTTAAAAATAAGTTCACAAATCCACTGACATGCCTCCACACAAATTAAAAAAACGTTCAGACTCAAAGTTTTGACCCAATCTCCAAACGATTCAGCCTAAAGAAAGAAACCAAACACTTTCCCACCAACATTCTTTATCCTATCCCCTACTGAAAACCAGCGAAAACAGCTAAGCGGGGCCGGCAACACTTCCATCAGTCGAGTTGCAGCACTTTTTCACTTCATTAATGATCTTGCTAGTTTGTGCTTCAAACTCTGCTGCAGTGTGCTGTGACAACTCGTCCAATTTGTCCTTAAGTTCACTGTTTGATGGTTCTTTTGAGAAAATAGATTTTGCTATATCATATGCACCTTTAGCTGTAACAACAGGCGTGAGTACATTCATCATTCCGCGATAACCCATCCTTAGTCCATTCATCATTCTTCCAAATGCCATCCCTATAAATGCAGTCCACAATTGAATGCCCACAGAAGTACACAAATAAAAAAAGACATACAAGCTACACCAGCAAGAATTAAACACCTGATAAAAAACATATTAGATGATAAACAAATCAATGCAACAAGAAATACAGTTTGATTATCAGCAGGCAGATGTTGCATTTAATCTTGAACGAGAATCAAAGCAGCTAAACATCACAAGGGAAAAACTATATTGGTAGTGGTTATGAAGCTAAGCCTCTCCATTACAATCTATGATTTTTGGAAGGGAGTTATAACATGACTTTCAACAACCAATAAAAGTCTGTAATTCTCTTCTAAGCCTCATCAAGTACAGTAGAAGGAACTTACTTGCTTCCCTAACATTTACGAATTCAGCTCAGAACCAACAACTGATGCAACTTGGTCCCCTTCAAATTCTTGTCTTACTTAACTAGAAACCCGTACAAACACAAATCGTCAAACAGTTACACTAAAATACAGATCGTTAATGTACCTTCTACTCCATAAACATAGATCATTAGACAAGTACACTAAAACACAAATCATTAGACAGGTACACTAAAATACAAATTATTAACGTACCTTTTTCTCCATAAACATAGATCATCGGGCAGGTACACTAAAACACAGATTGTTAATGTACTTTCTTCTCCACAAACACAGATGTTAATAATGTCCAAATAGTTTGGTTCACCAATTTGCATTTCAAAACTAATAGACAACACCGCAATTACCTCAATAACAAACTCAAAAAAATAAAAAATGACTATATTTTAGACTGAAATCATGTGAGTATGTAAGTGGCGTCAAAATTATGAGAGCATGGTTTTTTATTTGCCCGGTAATGGATTCAGAGTCGATGAGATTTTCGACTTCGCATCAGTATTGTGATTAATATGGGTTTGAGTGTGTGCGGCTTTTCAAAAACCGGAGGACCTTTTTTTATACTAAAAATTCAGTAGGGCTAAAATTGATTTACACACTGAAGGAGGGACCTAACCTAATTAACAAATGAAACTTTCCAACAAAACTAATGATGCAAAATCCAGTGAAGTTCAGGAAAGACACCTAGAGGTGTAAACAAGTGCAAAAAAATAAAAGAGGCAGACGAAAGTGAACTCAATAAGAATGTATAAACCAAAACGGTTGATTTTCTATCAATAATAACAACCATGAAGTGATCAAAGTTAGCTTGACAGAGACTGTTCCCCCTGGGAAATCAATGCCTTTATTGAAGATATTAGGCATTTTGCTAGTTCTCAGAATTTGAGATTTTCATACAAGCCTAGAGCCAGTAATATGGCAGCTTCTGTGATGGACAGCTCTTTACCTTTGAGTTGGGTTAGCTGTCCTCCCAAGCGTATGTTTTGGTAAAAAAAAAACATGGAAGTCGAGAACAAAAAAATGCCATGCAATTCAACAATTTATTGAACATACGTACAACTCAGAAATTCAACAAAAGTTGCAAAGCAGAAGCAAAGAATTTGTCATATAAATTGGGACTGATTGCCTTTATGTTTTCCAAGAAACATGCACCAGATATGCCTATGACAAAGATGTACGAAGTTAACATTGAAAAAGGTATGCCAACGAGGAAAATAGGAACTGAACTTTCATCATGTTATTGAAACCATCTATTTCACATTGGGTCCCTTTCACTTGATATACGTCTCAACAAAGGAATATGCATCTTAACGTTTCTATATTAATAATAAATAAATAAAAAAGGAAAGCTTTATCAACTGTAATCTGTTCAGACTAGACAGCCTTTAAACTAAACTTAAGCTATGCATAAAACTATTTCCAATGAAAAAGAAAAAGAAAAAGAAAAAGAAAAAAAAGGGGGGGAGGGAAGGGTTAAAGAAACAGTGACCTTTGAGAATGCAAACAGATTAAAATGCATGCTCGGAGCACAGATGCAACAACAACAAAGAAATCAAGTTGGAGAGGACTTTTGGCTTGAAGCACAAGTTGTTTCATTGTGTTGTTTATAAAGCTATGTAAAGTGATGCAAATGCTCTTAAAGGTCAACCCAATTTGTAGGATACATCAAATCTAAATACCACAAAACGTGGAACTCCAACCCCAAGTAAGTTAATGAATGTAGATAAGAAGTGGAAACGAACCAGGTGAAGATAGATGAATCTAAGGAAAGGAGGGAGTGGAATAACTGATGCAGATGGAGATCTTTTTGATGTAGCAGTCAGTTAATGAGAGTTATTTGGCTAAGGAGACGGCCCTTACCATGCCCACACCTCAAAAATGAGGCTAATATCCTGGAATTGTCAAGGGCTTTAAAGGATCTATGTATCTTATATAAACCCCAAGTTATATGTCTTTGTGAAACTAAAATGAAAAGGGATGGGATTGAAAGGATACGAAGAATGTCAGGATTCAATAAGCAATTAACCATTGAACCAGTGGGCCTCTCAGGAGGGGATGTGCTTATTTTGACAGGAGGAGTTGGCAATTGAGATTGATAACTGTAGCAGGAATAATATAGATATTACATATAAAGGTGCAGGAACGAATGGACCATGGAATATAACTTTTGTATATGGTAACCCGATAAATGAAGATAGATGAGCACAATAGAGGAGACTAGTAGGCTACAGCAAAAGTATGGATCTCCCTTGGTCGTGCCTTGGCGAACTTTAATGATATAGTATCCATGTAGGAGAAGGAAGGATTGTAAGAAAGCTAGTAGATAGATTGACTAACTTCAGGGATATGATGGATGATTGCAACTAGACTGTGGTAGAGTGTAAAAGGTACTTCAGTCAGGTTCACTTGGAATAACAATAGAGAGGGGCTAGCAAACGTCATAGAAAGGGTGGATAGAGCTTTGGCAAGCACAAGTTGGAGGATAACTTTTCTTGACTCTGTGGTAGTGACTCCTCCTGCAATAGGGTCAAATCACTCCTCCTGCAATAGTGAATAGTAAATCCAAAAGGTTTTTCAAGTTTGAAGCTTATTGGGTGATAAGGAGGCATGTAAAGAGGAGATAAACAGAAGCTGGCAGCAGCAAATTGAGGGATCTAGGCAATTCATAATGCAGAAGAAACTCAAAAGATGGGGCCAAGATCTATCAAGATGAAGCAGTAAGTTCTTTAAGTATGGTCGGAGGCAGATTGAACGCTGGCAGAGGAAACTGGTCGCTATGCAAAATGCACTAGCGGGGAAGTATTCACAAGAAGCCATAAGAACAATTACTAAGAAAATTGAAAAGGTATGGAAGCAGGAAGAAAAGTCTTGGGGACAACTATCCAGATTGAAATGGTTGCAATGGGGGGGACAAGAACACAGTTTTTTCATGCCACTACAGTCCATAGAAGGCAAAGAAACATGTTAGTGATGCTGAGGGTTGCAGTGTCAAAATGGGTTACAGAAAAGAACCAGATTAATGAGGTAATTCAACAACATTTCAGTTATCTGTATTGCTCAGAAGGTGCTAGAGACTATGGGAAAATTCTACAAGAAATCCCTTGGGTGGTGAGTCAAGATATGAATTGCAAACTTATGAAGCAACCAGGTTCAGAAGAAGTAAAAGCTGCTGTTTTTCAATTAGGAGCATTGAAAGCCTCAGGTTGGAATATTTTATCACAGGTATTAGGATATTGTAAAAGAAGAAGTGGTGGCAGCAGTACAAGCATTTTTTTCTCTGGTTATCTTTTAAAAGCAATGAATAGGCTTAATGTGGCTTTGGTCCCAAAGGTGCCACATCCAGAGGAGGTAAGTGAGTACAGAACAATTAGTTGTTGAAATTTTGTGCATAATGTTATCTCCAAAATAAAGTCTACTAGATTGAAGCCCTTAATATCCCAAGTGATCTCCCAAAAGCAAAGTGCTTTTGTGGGCAGGGGCAGGAAAATATTATAGAAGCTCAGGAGGTACTGCATTCAATGAAGATGAGAAAAAAAACACAGAAATTCGACATTGCCCTAAAACTCGATATGGCCAAAGCATATGATTGGGTGGAGTGGGATTTTTTAACTAACTTAAGTTAGTTTGCTGGTATTTAGAAATTTATGTGTCTATTTCTATATTTTTAGGTAAAGGGTATTTTTCTAATTTCTAGATTTGTTGCAAAGGGTCATAGTCTGATCCGTGGGTGTCTTTGGGTCAAATTCTAGTCGAACGTTCCAAAGTTTAGAGTCCTAAGTCTAATTTATGTTAGTTTTTGGAGTCCTAGAGACTTTAGAGATATATTTAGTGATATTTTTAATAAAGAATAGAAAGAGATATGTTTTAGAAAATTTCAGAAATTATATTACCGTTTCTCTTTTGATTTGGAAGATGGGCGTTGCATTCGGTTCGAAAGGCATGGCTTTCAATATGTCTCCAAATAGGGCCCCCCACTAGTTCAGCTAGCTAGTGAGCGGTTGGAAGCAGACCGGGCCCTACAAGCGGGCATCTCCCGCAACACAAAGGTGCATTGTTCGCCACCACCCGAGAAGCAAAAGTTTTGGAGTTGTGTGATGCCTAAGGAACCATAGCAGTGATTCCTAGGTCTCTCCTTATTTTCTACTTCTTTCTTCTATTTTTCTGCAATTATTCAAGTTCTAAATCCCATAATCAGACCTAAAATTCTATTCTTTATATTCTCAAAAGTAGTCTACAAAACCCTGTCATTTTACCAAACAATCTATCGGACCATAACCCATAAAGTACCAAATCCTACCCCAAAAACATTGTTCAAGGGTACCATTCACATCCCCTAAACAATCCTGATTTTAATTTTACACAGTTGTTCTACATCAACTTTTAGAAAGCTAGGCTATTGAACTTACAAAAGATAAGCGCAGCGGATGATATAGAGTGGCTGATCTTCTACTTTCTTTTTATCTAACATCATCCGCTTGCTTCTATTGAGTACTACTCAGTCGAGTATAATTTCACAGACGAGCAGAGAGTAAGGTTTGCCAAGATGAAACTTGTACCCTTAGCAAAAATTTGGTGAATTGGTGTCAAAAGAGATTTAATAAGATTGGGATTGCCCTCAATCAACACATGGAGATGAAAGCTAAACTTCAAGAGAAGTATATGCCTTCAAATTATTATTGCAAATTGTACAAAAAACTAGATAATCTACAACAAGGCAACCTATATGTAGCAAAATATATTGAAAAATTTGACGGATTTTTGTTGCAAAGTTGAATCACAGAAAACCTCTGTTAAACAATTGTTCAATTCAAGACTGGTTTAAAAGCAAAATTATTTGGGCAACCACTATATAACGAAGGGCAAGTATTTGAACTGGCACTTGGTACGGAGATATACATAAATTTCTTCCATCAAGCAAGTACATCAAGGGTTTCTTCTTCCCATTGGGCTAAAAAGTTATTTGCATTCTAATGTGCAACTAGAGAAAGTTGATCAAATAATAATGCTATTTAAACCTAAAAATCAAGTCTAATTTACTAACCTAATGATGTTGCATTATAACTGTTGGATTAACACCAAGTTTTAATGTTTAATGAAACCCACAATCAATTCAAGGGCTATGGTGAATTACGTCAATAAATTCGGTAAATAAATTAGGTTCAAATAGCATTGCTCGTTCATCAAAAGCATCCCAAAGCAACAAATAGCCCAATAATTCAGGAGGAGATAATTATTTGCAAGAGAATACGGCAAAAATTGAATATCCGAACAATTTTTCTACTATGGGCCCTAACAAGATAGGAAAAAAAACAACTACTTTTGAATTAGATTTGCCTTCAAAGATGCTGAAGCTACACATTGCCAAAAGAGTTGCCTAATGATGATTTTCAATCATCAACATCAATGTCTGCATCTTCTAAGAATTTAAGTGATCATCAAGATCCATTAATGCTATCATATTCTAAGAACGATCAAGTGAAGTTCAAGGTTATAGCAAAATAAGATATCACCATGAACAACAGAAAAGCTTCAATTGAAAGGCACACTACAAGTCTAGTGTTCAATGTCAATTCAAGGATGCTCTTT
Source organism: Ilex asprella (assembly GCA_023539305.1). Lineage (NCBI taxonomy): Eukaryota > Viridiplantae > Streptophyta > Magnoliopsida > Aquifoliales > Aquifoliaceae > Ilex > Ilex asprella. The sequence continues at coordinate 12,921 of JAHQCQ010034298.1, read as the reverse complement.
CTATCCACTTAGCTTCAACAATTGGTTTTGCAATTCCGAAAAAATTTGATGACACAAATGAGGAGATCCATCCCCAAATCTACTCTTTATTTCCACGATTCACAAAAGAAAGGTCGCATCATCTTAAAACTTCTCAGAGACAGCTGAATATGCAAGTTCAAAGCTTGTGGACTTCCATACTTCAATCCTTCAAAACTCGAGGTCAAGTTTTCTCTGACCAGGGAGAATGATGCATTCCATAATATGCTCAAGAACAGAAAAATTCAAAGGCATGAAGAACTATAAAATTTGGCTTGCGATCAAAACATAGACTCATATGAAACCTTGCATAGTTTTATTTCAGCCTTATTTTTAATTAACATAAGTTAGTTTGCTTGTATTTAGAAATTTATGTATCTTTTTTTATATTTTTAGGGTTAAGGGTATTTTTGTAATTTTTAGATTTGCTAGAACGGGTCATAGTCTGACCAATGGGTGTCTTTCGGTCAAATTCTAGTGTTGGATGTTCTAAAATTTAGAGTCCTAAGTCTAGTTTATTTTAGTTTTTAGATTTGGAGTCCTAGGGACTTTGGAATCCTAATCTTTTAGGATTAGGAATACTTAGAACTCTATATAGTTTGTGATATTTTTAGTAAAGAATACAAATATTTTCCAGAAAATTTCAACAATTATATATTTTTTGAGTAGTGTGATGCAATTCAAACCCTAGGAGTGAGTCCTGGGTCTCTTCTTTTTCTTTCTTCTATTTTTCTAAGAATCCCTTTATTGGAAAAAAAAACAGCTAAGTATTTGGGGCTGCCAACAGAATGGAGAATGTCCCAAAAACAAAATTGGGCATGGATTAAAGAGAGAATTATGGCCAAACTAGCTGGCAGGAAGGAGTTATTACTAATTCATGCAGGAGAAGCGACATTGATAAAGGCAGTGGTGCAAGCAATTCCTTCGTATGCTATGACAAATTTCAAGTTTCCAGTGGGCTTCTGTAAGTTATTAGAGGCTAGAAGAGCAAACTTCTGGGGAGAGAGAGCTCAGGAGAAAGAGGCATCCACAGGAAACAATGGCAAAAGTTAACAGACAATAAAGTATGAAGGGGGATTGGGATTTAGAGATTTGGAGGTAATGAATAAAGCTTTGTTAGGATTTGATCAAAAAAAAAAAAAAAGCTTTGTTAGCCAAGAAAGCCTAGAAATTTGTAACTGATCCAGAGGCTTTGTGGGTTAAAGTGCTCAAAGGAAAGTATTTTTCTGGAGTTCCTTTTCGGAGTGCTTAGGCTAATAAACAAGCTAGTTCACGGATATGGAGGAGTTTGTTGGAAGAAAGAGATGCATTACAACAAGGATGCATTTAATGCCCACAGAAGTACAAAAATAATAGACATATACAAGCTACACCAACAAGAACAAGCTATATAGTTTGATTATGAGCAGGCAGATCCTGCATTTAAACTTAAACCAGGTCCAAGAATCCCTATAAACTGCTTTCTGAACTAAATGAAAAAAATATAGAACCTCTAGATATCAATAAGAACACCATACTGAATAATAAAAAAGAAGACAAATTAATAACAAACCTACCTAAACATCACAAGGGAAAAACTATATTACCAGTGGTTATGATGCTAAGCCTCTGAGTTACAATCTATGATTTTTGGAGGGGAGGTATAACATGGCTTTCAACAACCAATAAAAGTCTAATTCTCCTCTAAGCCTTATAAAGCACACTAGAAGGAACCGACTTGCTTCCTTAACATTTACGCTTTCAGCTCAGAACCAATAACCAATGCAACGGGGTCTCCTTCAGATTCTTGTCTTACTTGACTAGTAACCAGTAGCAAGCAGTGGTTTGATTGTATTGCTATCTAGTAAAGAAGGAATAGATGTTATTGGTGAATAAAGGCCTCTTTATGTTTTGTAACTAGGCAATGTCTGTAATCCAGGCTCTGGCAAAGAGCTGTAATTAGAGTAGCATTCAGACATTTGTCTGTGTTTGGGCCATCACAAATGCAGAGTACCCTTAACAGATTTGTGACTACATAGGTCTTTTGTTTATACATCTTGGGGATTGTTTATAATAGTGTACACCATGAATTACATAATACAATAAAACTTTTACTTTCCAAAAAAAACTAATGACGCAAAATCCACTGAAGTTCAGGAAATTGACACCTAGAGGAGTAAACAAGTGCAAAAAGATAAAAGAGGCAGATGAAAGTGAACTCAATAAGAATATAAACCAAAGGTTGAATTTATATCAATAATAAGCATGAAAGTTGATAACAAAAAATGCCATGCAATTCAACAATTCATTGAACGTAAGTCCAACTTAGAAATTCAACAAAAGTTCACAAGAAGAGGCAAATAATTTGACATATAAATTTGGAATGTTTGCCTTTATGTTTTCTAAGAAACATGCACCGGATATGCCTATGACAAAGATGTACGTAGTTAACCTTTATAAAGGTGTGCTAACAATGAAATTAGTGTCTTAAAGTTCATCATCATATCATTGAAACCATCTATTTCACATTGGGTCCATTTCGCTTGATAGACACATCTCAGCATAATAATGTGTATCTTAACATTTCTATATAAATTACCAAATCAACAAAGCAAAGCTCTATCAGCAATAATCTGATCAAACCGGACATCCCTCAAATTAATTTCAAGAAACAAAACATTAATTTTAAAGAGGTAGTTTAACAGGTAGCATGTTGGTTCCAAGAGTGATGCATACCTATTTTTGTCACATTTTTGTGAAAATTTCATGGTCCAATTTGTGATTGTGATGGTGTGTTTATGCTTGTGTCAGATGGCTGACTCGTTGTTGCACACAATATTTACTAAATCGTGGGTCGCTTTGGCACATGGTATGAATACTGGTACGCGGTATGACACTTTCTTAGGTATGCGGTACGATTTTTGGTACGGTAAATTGAGTTGCAATTCTTTTTAGAATTCTTATCTAATCGTTTTCACTAATATACAACATTATATATCATAGAACATCCATAAACACTAATTCAGTTACCATTTACCTTACATTTGTAGTCGATATTTTATGGAAGAATTTTTTCTGGACCTACCCTATCCGAATCTCGTCCAAAATAATTGGGTAGAAAAGTCGGATAAGAAATCAAGTGAACAAATTTTGTAATTATTAATTTTTACATCATTTAACAATTCCCATTACTAATGTTCTTACATTGCAACATCAACTTTCAAAACACGAAGATTTCAGCAATCAAGCAACTCAAACAACCATTTACTCAACTATTTCTACACAAAATAATCTTTAAACAAGATATGTGAAACATAAACCTCTTATTAGAACAGAGCGATTTAAAACATCATAAAGCAACAAAAACATAATTCCAATTAACTACAATCTAAACAAAAGCTTTCATATAACCAAATTCAGACCACTGGCTAGAGAGAGAGAGAGAGAGAGAACCTGGGACTTAAAAAAAGGAGGCGAGAGGTGAGTGTGAGGAGGCGCCGCAGAGGCAAGAAAGAGATTTTAATATTAGGGTTTTTAGATATATATAGACACGGATTGGGTCGGGTAGGAATACGAAAATTTGGTGGGTATTCCACATTCCTACCCAATTTTTTCGAAAGACCAAAAAATTCTTTTATGGGCCTACCCAATTTTTTCGGGTAGGCGATCAATTGGGTTGGGCAGGGTCGAAATTTGAGGGTAATCAGAAAGTTGAAGACTCCTAAGTGTGAGTGACGAGGTACAGAGATAGAAAACGGAGAAGAACAGTATTGTGGCACTGGAAATGATAGTCTGTCAGTTGCTATGGTGGTGATGGTGCCTCCATTCACCATCGGTTCCACCATCCCAAACCTTACCACCATTAATTTGAGGTCAAAATTAATAACAACTACATTTTTCGAAAAAATAATCTTATAGAAAACATGAATTAGTAATAGAAAGACGATAGTTAGACTGCTATGGATAAAGAAGATGACTTACCAAACAACTCGTCCGTTGATCGACTTTGCTTCTATTCGTTACAAGAAGGATAGAGAAACGTAGTTCAAATAGTCGGCGCTGAATATAACCCTCAATTTATTTGTGAAATGTAGGGTTTTTGATGTTCATTTATTTGTAGCTCTAATATGGTATTCGACACATCAAAAATATCAATCAAAATAGATCCAACGAACTAAATCAACCCACGCGTCACGCATCTGAGGCCTTAGCATTGGATGGGATTGGGAAACACTAAATTTCCCAAAAATCAGTGTAAATAGGATTATAGTTTAGAAGTGAGATTGTAAAATTAGAAAAATTGGCAAAGCTATAGATTTTAGATTTTTGCAATATGTTTGCTACACATTAATATAACACAGTGAAGAAACATACATAACAAAATTGACTTGTTATAAAATCATGTACATGAGCCTTTCTTCTATTTAATTATTGCCAAATCTATATTAGTAATTCTAGTCATTTAGTATCACAACTTGTTTTGTTAGAAATAACCACAAGAGTCAGTCTTTAGAATCATATTCTCAATTGAAATACTTCCATGAAATAAGAGCAAGATGAAAGGAAGACCCACATATCTTCTAGCCTTTCAACAAAACAGATTACAAGTCAACCCACATACAAAACACAACACAATCTTTACCTCTCCATCATTTCATTCTTCTCTCGACCAAATACGATTATGTTTCGCATCACTCTCCCTTCGAATGTTATTCCTGCATGAGAAGCACAAACAAGAAAGAATTGCAAGCATATGAAAATAATTGACAGCTAAAAAAACACAAATTCCTGGACAGGACCAATATCCTGCTCCGAGTTATCATCAAACAAACAATATACAGAAAAAATAGATTCGAAGAATACATAAAATCGGAGCTTGGTCCGAATTCATGCGTTCTTCCAATCCGTTTTTCTTTCTTTTCTCTCTCACATGATCCATCTTCATCCTTAATGCTGCTGCGTTCCCAACAACATTAATATAAAGCCGGCTGGTGGAAGAAGGCAACCATGAGACAATAAAGAATTATTCTTTTACCATAAACAATAAGTCAAGTGGGCATCATAAAAAAATAAAATAATGAAGAATAAAATATTAGATTAGATTAAAATAAAAATTTGAATCGCATCACGAACGGTCTGCTAAGGTGTGGTGTGGTGACTGAAAGTTTCAAGGTAGAAAGAGGTGGTCTCCATTGCCCAAGGGGGAGACAAACCCTAGGGGACGGACGAAAGGAACAGAGACGATGGAAGTGGGAATCAATGAAAATTTCAGCCACATCCCTCCTAAATTATTATATCTTCAAAGACACCCCTTCTATTATCAAAAGTATCACTGACTTCCCTGCTAGTTTATATATTTAAACATCACTAACACCACATACCATTAAACTATCATTTCAAACCAAAAAAAAAAAATCTAAAATATCAAAAATGTCCTGCATAAATCTCATGTAATTTTTTACATATTAAAATTTGAACCAATTAAAATTCGATTGAAGATGATTAAATTTTATTTTTTTGACATATTAAAATTCTAGTCTATTCAAATTTGTTTTTTAAGTATTAAAATTTGAGTCGATTTGAAATCTACCTGCTTTGTTAGCGTCAATTAAAATTTATTTTTTTTTACTTAATAAAATTTGATTTATTAAAATTTGAATCAATTTATATTTATATTTTTTTATGTATTAAAATTTGACCGATTAAAATTCAATGCGAATGGATTAAAATTTGATTTGAGTTGATTAATTGGTTCAAATAGAATTTTTATTAATCCAAATTTTAATAAAAATATAATTTTTAATTGGCTCAAATTTTAATTTGTAAAAAAATAAATTTTAATTAACTTGAATTGAATTTTAATCGCTGCGAATTTTAATATGTAAAATTAAAAAATAGAGTGGGTCTCATTGAAGATATATTTATCTAGAAGAGGTATGGATGAAGTTTGTCATCAAATATATAATGAGTAATTTAGTAAAATTATATTCTAATTAATATTTTTAATTAAATAGGAGTGTCAATGAAGATTCAAAAAAATATAAAAGGTATTTTTGAAGATATGATAAATAAGAAAGAGTGTTATTTAACATTCATCTGACAAATGATGTATATTTAAATTATAATTATAATTTTTTAGTTTTATTTAGATCGTTTAGTATTATCTCGTCCCACGCCCAAAGTGTCAAAGTGGAAGACAAACCCTAGTGGACAGAAGTTTCGAGGCAAAATAGGTGGGCCCCGGCCTGAAAGTGCAAACAAGACCCTTGGTCCAACGTAAGTATCGAGACAAACAACAATACTAAAAATTTGAATGTAACGAATGTATCGAGACAAACAACAATACTAAAAGTTTGAATGTAACGAATGTATCGAGACCAACAAAAAAAAAAAAATACTATCTAATAGGTGACTAAATTCCATTTTGCCCCCTAAAAGATATAAAAATTTCAATTTAGCTCTAAATGATTAATTTTTTTACATTGCTCTTGAAAGAAATAAAACAATATATTATATTACAACGTTTTTATTTGTTTGAAAGAACAAACGGAAATTTTTGTATGTTTTAGAGAAAAAAAATAGAAATTTCCATAATTTGATATCACAGTTGTCAACGTACAATTATTGTGCGCCAAATTTCTCTCTCAAAAATAATTCATAAGAGTTATATTATATAAGAAAAATTCCTTAAGAATTGTGCAACACTTGGTTAAGTAATTGCTGTAGACGGTGACTTTTGGAAAAAGAAAACAAAATTTTCATTATTTTAGTCGACAAGATCTTTCGGAGATCTCGTCAATTAATTTTTTAAGCACCACCCATCTTTTGAGGACAAAAAAAAATTGGCCATGCAGCTCCACTTGCACTAAAATAAGTTCAAAAAAACACAAACACACACAGGTTACGGTTCCAAACATGCATCTTTTGAACTACTAGTTACAACTTATGCTCATCTGCCGCACAGTAAAGTTAACAAGTCTGTCGTACATGTAAGCAAAGTTGATTACCCTAGGAAACTGAAGTACATGGGCAGAACTGCTCCACCAACATCCATGAACTGATATAGTTTCTAAAATTCCATCAAAAAACTAAACAGTATAATGAATGAAATACATTTCAACTAACAAACACTGGGCAACGTATCACAAAGTGTTTGCCCACCCCATGGCAGAGTTTGATCAGGACTCCAAACACTTTGGTAGTGTACTTGATAACTTGGCCAATTTGTCCATGAGTTTGCTGTTGAGTAGCTCTTTTGAACCAATTTTCTTCCTAGATTGATGCAGTGATCTCTACAATACCATACAAACACAACAAGACAGAATAGTCTATTCAAAACATTGTTCTCCTTTCCATGGCCAAAAAAGCAAGCCAGCGTAGTGAGTACGGTCCTAAATTTCATCCTCTTATTGTTGAAAATTACAACCAGATCACAAAAACTAAGTAAAAGAACATATAAGAAGCATGATGCCCACATAAACAAGTCAATACTGCACTTAAGTGGATATCACTTGTATTTGCCTCTTTATGTGTATAATATGGTTGTCACTTTCAATAATAAGATGACGAATTTAACACGACTCAATTGTCACCCTTATCTAGAAGAGCCATCCAATAGAGAATCATGCGCAAGCTGGACAAGTTATCACAGCACACTACCAAAATGATCGAACACCAAACCAAACTCCGTTTTAAGGGCTTTTTTGGGGGGCAGATTTCTATCCCAATGACAAGGGAATAGAAGAGAAAAAGAAGATGATGCTAGAAGCTGAGAAGTACACAGCAAGTTTGGAATAAGATAAAGGAGCTTGTGACATCCGCAATGCCATTATTTTATACAAGTATCTGTGCTGTCTTGACTGGTAGAACTTGGTTCACCTAAAAAATGAAATACATATCAACCAACAGGCACTCCAATTCTAGATTCTGATTCCAAACATAAAGATTGAAATATTCCCATAATTTATTTTTAAATGACAATCTCTACCTACATGCGTAAAACTTAATTTCGAGAATAAGATAGCTTTTAAATCCCATTTCAAAGAACTAGCAAAAAAGTAATTGAATGTCTTTCGAATAAAATTTTGACCTACACTAAAAATAGAAATTAAGTATATACATATCACCAACAAGTGTCGAGAAATAAATCTATAAGATGTAATGCAACAATTAGGATACTAAAGAAAATCAACTAAACAACCTTTGTTTTTCATCATAAACAAAATAAATAGTATTTATATTTTTTCATGATTATGCCGAGTGGGCCCGTAGAAAGATATATTTAAAAGATACAATTTTGCTACATTGACCAAGTCTGACAATACCAACTAATATGGCGTTGTGGGCCCCATTCTAAATCACAAAAAAGAGCTACTTTCCTTGGTTAGTTGCATTTGCATTTCCTACCCATTAGCATTTCATTTACATTTCTACCCATCTTGTGGGTCTCATTTCCTACCCATTTGCTAGTTGTTAAACAATGTCTTATAAAAAAAAAAATTATTTTTCGTCAGGATCAAAGTGAATGGCCATTGGTAGCACAAATATCATTATTCTCCTCTCAGTTCTTAACACAACCCCAAGATCGTCCACTCGACAACAAGAAGAATGTTATTGATTGCAGACCTTAACAACAGAACAACAACAATATTATCATGTATCACTTATGGTCATAATTTTTATTTTTTTGCTTAGAATTGAGTTATTTATCCAATCTGACCACAATCTAGGCATGAAGATTGATTTACCTAAATAACTCAATTCTAGCAACATAAAAAAAAAGTATGACCATAATGTACCTGATAATAGCTTTTACAATGTATTGCTGATCGGTTTTGCAATGAAAAAGTTTTCTCGTTGCCGTTGGATCTTGATGAAGAATAGTGTTATTTGTGCTAACAATGACCATTGACTTTGGTCTTGACAAAGAAGGGGTATTGGTAAAAACATCATTCATTAACCAGCAAAAGAGTAGGAAATGGGGCCATGACATAGGTTGGAAATTGAAATGAAATGCAAATAGCTAGAAAATGGAAATGAAATGCAAATGCAACTGGCCAAGGAAATACAACTTTTTTTTATGATTTGGAATGGGACCCACAATGCCACATCAGTTGGCATTATCAGACTTGATATATTACTTGGTCATCGTAACAAAATTGTAGAAGATATAACGTACCAAAGAAATTAAGATACTAAGATCTAAACAAAACTACTTTTTTTTCAATCATTATAAACCAACAATTTGGATTTTTAACTTTCGATCATTAGAGCATCACCAATCATAATTCAAATTTTTACTCAAATTTGAATTAACATTTGAATAAAAGCTTGATTTGATACAAAATACAAAGGGCTTCAATGAAAAAACTCAAATTTAAATAAGGAGAAACTCAAATTTAAATGAGGACAAACTCAAATTTAAAATAGGGTAAATTATGATTGAATCTTTAAAAGAGGGTGAATCTCAACATTAAAGATTTTAATAAGAATTTGAATCTCCCTCAATTTGAGTGAAAAAAACGAATCGCCCTTGATATGAATTTGCATTCTCGCAGGGATAGACAGCTTCACGAAAATCAGCATGCCGCTGGTTATTGGTTGAATCCGAGTAACCAATATACCACTGTTGAAATGGGAAAGCACACGCAGACTATCTCAGGGCTCTTAGATGTGATTGAGAGTTATGCTTATGGAAATCCCACTTTAAGAAATAAGTTGGCAAATGAGATGAAGTTGTACGGAAATGCAGAGGGAGACTTTAGGAGGGTGACTGCTATTAGTGATCGACATACAATGCTTCCTAGTACTTAGAATCTTTTGGATTTTGACTAATTCAATTCAAGTAGCGTATTTGACTAATTCAATTCAAGTAGCGTATTTAGTCTATTTTAAATGTTATAATTTGATTGTGATGCATCGAACGCAGATGAATGGTGGTTGTGTTGTGGAAGTAGTGCACTGATGAGTGCGCGATAGTGCATTCTAAATACCCTATTATCGGATTAAAATACTAAAATGTGAATAAAAATAATTAGATATAATTTATATTATTGAATTTAATATCTATTCACATTGAGATGTATTTGAGCATGATTTTATGATATTTTAAATCTTAAATATTGCATTATTGGTTGGTGAGAAATAATTTACAATTGGGTTTTACATTTAATATTTTTTGGAACTTTATTATTAGGCTTTTATATTTGTTGTTTTTATTTTTTATGGCAGCCCATGAAGTAAAAAAGTTAGAATAACGATGGGCTGAAATGAAAAGGGCTAAAAAAAGAAAGGAGGAAAATATAATTTTCAAAAAGAAGTTTTGACTTTTAAAAACCTATTCTTGATTCTTTGTTGGTGGGTGGCAACTAGTCTTTTTTCTTCTTGGTGTGTGGCGGCTAGAGGAGAAGAAAAACAGAGGGCTTGGAGGTTGACACGGATCAGGAAAAAAAACTTCCATGGCTGCCAACTTGTTATATTTTCTTTGGAGATTTTTGTTGTCCATCATATTTATGGATAACTAAATTCTCAAGTAAGGCGAGAGATGAGCTTGCACAGTAGATGGTATTTCATTTATTTTTAATTTATGCAGTTGAATTTTAATTAGTAAAGCTCTTGTTCAGGGGTGGATCTACAGTGGGGGCAGGCCCCCACTACAATTTTAAAAACCTTTGGGATGTATTTAGAATTTTTAAACTTTTAGGATATTGCCCCCACTGAAAATTTTTAGAAGATTTAGGGGTATTTATGTATATAAATTATGGGTGTTGGACATACAGGTCTAGTAGGGCCCATGTGTTGGCTAGTGAATTTAATAACTCTGTCCAACTATTGAATCCACCATATCAATTGAAACAAAGCTATCCTAGCCGTATATGGCTTTACTTTTAAATCCAACATATCAAATGAAACCACAATTTGATTAACTCCTACCAAAATTACATGGATGACTATATTAAGACATACACCAAAAAAATTGATTTGGGTCAAACTCGATCACCAAAAAGGGTTTGGTTTGGATCAAACTCGATAACTTTTCGTCAATGGCTTCCATTTTTCATATTTGGATAAATCTCTCTAACTATTCGTAGTGCTCACAAGTCATAATTTTATATGGTCAATATGTCACAAAATTAACGTAGAATTAGGGGAGTATTTAGCCTTAGTAAATTTAGATGATAAATGAGTTTGTTAGATCACCAAAACAAATAATTAAATAGATAGTAAAGAAAATGAGAGTTTCTGAGATTTTATCAGAGCTTTTGTGAGAGATAATACATAAATGATTTCTTTGATTTCGTTAGTTTTTGCATTTTTTTTTTGCGCTATAAATAGGGTTTGTATTATTACTACATTTTTTTTGCTAACAATAGACATTAGAGCTTTGATAATTTGGATTTGAATTCAAATATAATGACTCGATCCGATTGTGTATCAATTTCTTTAGAATATTATGCACAATAATCAATCTCTTAGAAATATGAATAACGAGTACATAAAAAAAATATTCTGAGAGATAGGTATATTTGCATGGTCTTAATTGACATTTTTTTTTTCTGCCTTTTTTATATTGCTTTTTTTACGTAGTTATGTTTTGTGAAAAAATGAAATATTATTATTACATTTTACGTTGCCCCCACTGATAAAGAAGTCTGGCTTCGCCCCTGCTTTTGTTTTATCATTCATAATTTATTATTGATATTTTCTTCCCTGAATAGTCATAGAATTTATTTTGTTATGGATTCAATCATGCTTTTTCTATTGAATGGATTAGTTTTATGATTATGTTTTGACCAATTATTTATCTATATTAATTTAATTTTTTGCTGCAATATTGCTTTTTGAGTATATTGTCATCGTTGAATTTTCTTAATAGTGAGAATAATTTGCGTATTTAAAAGTGGTGAATGATTTTTCAAAGAGTTACATGTGGTTTAATCTTGGTTAATAAATCTATATCTTCTGATAGAGAATTTTGAGAATTGAATTTCCAATTGAGTTATTCAATGAATTAAGAATAATTAAAATACCAGATTTGTGCAAGGGATTCTCGACGCTTTACTGTTTGTCAAATTTTAATATTTTTTTCGTTAGTTACTTTGTTTCACTTTAATTTGCATTTAAAATTAATATTTGTTTTCCAGTAATCGTTTAATACTTTCTTTAGTTTCTTTGTTCCTTCTACTATTCTTTTAATTTCTCTTTGTGGAATCTACACCCCAAAGCTGTGCTACAATTACTGCGTTATTTTTTGGGCGTAATCATGCACCAAATTTATAAAAATTAGTCATTCGCGTCTTAAGTCAAACATGCAATTCTTCGGGTTGTGAACAGAATTGAAGTGCATTTGAACACATTCATTCAAAGAAAAGAAATAGGTTAGAGCATCAAAGGCTTAATGACCTTGTTTATGTTCATTACAACTTAAGATTACAACAAAGGTATGAAATCTATGTTAGCATATTTCAAACATTTTTATTATATTTCATTGATTGCATATTTCAAACATTTTCATCAAGTAAATGGCGATATAAATGAATTACTTGAGGGTAGAAATTATGATCCTATTGACTTTGAAGATTTTACAAGTAATGCCTCATGGATTTTAGAGGATGAGCCTTTAAGTTTAACTATAGATGAAGTAGAAAGTTTTCGTCGTGAATTAGCTACATGCAATATCCATCCAAACCTCAACACTGGTATGTTTCATTCTTCTTGTATTGTCTTTATCACTAAAAGTATATATCTACAATAATTATTTGATACATCAATAAATAATTCCTCTTTTGGATATAATGTAGATGAAATTTTGAACTTTGAATTGAATGACGACGATGATGATCTTGAACATGAAGAGGGTAATGAGAGTGGAGGTTTGGTGAATGCAACTACTGTTGACAATATCAATCGTGTTGGAGCTAAGAA